>JAABKJ010075445.1:13332610-13483429 GCA_011634705.1 Andricus grossulariae | reverse complement strand
GCAGTGATTTGTCATACTAATCGCGCTGGTCTCACCGACAATTTCCAACGGTAGCGTATATTGAGTCAACTTACCACCGAACTTGATGAAAACCGCAAGTGTAAAGAACAGAGTGCTGATGAGCATCTTTATATTTTTTGCTATATTTCCTGAACTGTGACTCAGAAATTTGGAATATGTATTCACAGTTATACGCTGTTACATATTATAACAGCTATTGGTTATTACGAGCCACAGAACCTACAGACTCATGGAAATTTCCATTGTGTGGAGACGACGTGGAAGAATCATTACCATATTTCGCAAGGCAGAACAAACTGTTTACATTATATCAACCACGTTCGACTTATCAATATTTGCCAACTTCTTGCCAAGCTGTCAGATTGTGAGATGAGAGATTTGTTACTGATTTAAACCAAAAACATACATCTAATCTTGCCAAGCTTTATTGTGTCTAAAATGTCTTTATTAATTTATCTTTTTTTAATTAGTAAGCCAACTTTAATTTGAAAAATTCACAACTTGATGAGAACTTGGCAAATATTGATTCCACAAACGCGGCTGATAAACGTGGTTGATTATAAATGCGACATATTAAAGTTTTTTCAAAAAGTGTGAATTTAACTTCTAACTCTTACGAATTCATTTATAGCAAAAAAACAATTTTCACACAAATTAATTATATTTATCTCCTTAATTTGGACAGCAAAATTGAAAGATATTACATTTGTCATCAAAAATCGATGAAATTTACTGATCAGAAATGTTTGCTCAAACAAATTAGTGAAAAGCTGCTTCAAATATTATGTCCATTTTAACTAAAATCATAATATACTAGCATCTTCTCAACTTATTGCTCAGAACATATAAAAGGATAAAAGTCTGCGAAGTGAATTTGTGTACAATAGTGACAATAATGGCAGCCACCTTATCAAGGTTTTGAATTCTCCTTCCCCCATTACACTTGAGAAACTGAAAATCATTATTTGAATCGAGATATCCTTTGATTCGTCAATAACTATGATTCCTTTTCTTTGAAACCCCTACAAGTTGAATTCCGACGTAATTGTGGCCAGATAACTATATTATATTATATATAATATATATATTTTTTTATTTATGATGTTTTGAAATGAGTATCTGAATTGAATTTTTTAAATTATAGGTACATATATTTTAATTATTCAGCTATTTTTTTGACACGCTGTTACTTTTCTATTTCAATTTACATTTTCTGGAATTATTATCAATATTAAAAGGTTATTAGTAAACTAAGTTTGCAGAAATTAAAGTTCAAATTACAGATTGAATTTAATTTTTTTTATTGAAGTAATATAAATGGATTATTGCCTCTATAAAAAAAGTTTATTTATATTTAAAAATCCTCTATTTCACTTATATAATTTTTTGAAATATTTGTGACGTTGTGAAATGAGTGTATGAATTCAATTTTCAAAATAATATGTACATATGTTTTATTTTTCCTGGAATTAGCTTAAAAGGTTATTAGCAAATCAAATTTTCAGAAATTAAAAGTAAAATGAAAAAAAAATATAAAGTGAAAATTATTTGAATGTTTCAATGAAAATAATTTGCTACTGCTTTTTATGTTTTGAACTGATTAATTAATGACTAGCTAATTAATATTGTTAACAATATGACACTGCATATAGATTAAATTTTAATTTTTTCTCTATTATTGAACAGATATTGATTATCTGCTTTAAGTGTATGTTGCTGAATATTTGCTATGATTGGTAAAATAAAAGTTTTTTTATATTTACAATACCTCTTTCCAATTATATAATTTTTTGAAATATTTGTAATGTGAAATGAGTATAGATTAATTGATTATTACCTGAATTATTGTGTTCACAATATTAAATTACATGAAAGTTTAATTTGAGTTTTATTCAATTAAGTAACATAAACTGATTATTTACTTCAAGGGTATGTAGTTAAATATTGGCTATAATTTGTATGATAGAACTATATTTATATTTAAAATACCTTTATTCCAATTATATAATTTCGTTAAATGTTTGTGATGTTGTGAAAAGAGTATCTGAATTCAAATTTACAAATGACATAGTTCATAAGTTTCAATTTTTCTGGAATTAGTTTAAAGGTTTATTAATTATCGATTTTTCTGATAGAAACGTTCAAATTGAAAAAAAATCAAAGTAAAAATTATGTTAATGTTTTAATGAAAATAATTGTTTGTTTTATTTAATTACGTTATATAAATTGATTATTTACTTCAAGGTTATGTATATAAATATTGGCTATAATTTTTATGATAAAACTATATTTATATTTAAAATACCTCTATTCCAATTATATAATTCCTTTAAATGTTTGTGATGTTGTGAAAAGAGTATTGAATTCAATTTTACAAATTATATAGTGCATAAGTTTTAATTTTTTCTGGAATTAGTTTGAAAGTTTATAAATTAATCAAATTTTCAGATAGGAAAGTTCAAATTTAAAAAAACTACAAAGTAAAAATTATTTTAATGTTTCAATGAAACTAATTGTTTGTTTTACTCAATCAAGCAACATGAATTGATTATTTACTTTCAGGTTATGTAGTTGAATGTTGGCTATCATTTGTATAATAAATGTGTATTTATGTTTAAAAGACGTCTATTACAATTCTTAAATTTTTAAATATTTGTGATGTTGTGAAATGAGTACAGTACCGGACAAAATTGTTAGTCTAATAAAAGAAATCGTATTGAAACACGTATCTCTTTTTTCGTGGTTATCTCAGCAATAAATTAAGTTAAAAAAAAACGTTAAAAAACCTATTATATTTTTGTCGATTGAGTTGAAAAGACTCTAATCATAACCTGTACTTTCTTTTACTTTAAAAAAATATCATAATAATTAAATAATATAATAATATCCAATAAAATTATACAAACAACATTATGTAAATATTTATTCAAATAAAATAAAAGTAAGGTATAAAAAGGGGACGGTCTGTGATCCCGATTCACTGCTCGTAAGAGTACACTTTGTTTGCGGTTTTGTCTTACTGAAAATTTGCCAGATTTTTAACCCCAGAACTTAAGATTTTATTCTTTTTTCGTCTCCAGTAAGTAAAGTAAAGTAGTAAAAAATGGAGTAAAAATAAAAAATGTTTGCGTGGGACTTTATACTTTTCGGACTGACTAAGCTGGATGTTAATCAAATACTTGGAAGAGATGTGGTCACTTTATCATGCGGCCGGAAATTCCTAATCTTGTGTGCATAGAATATTGTGAGTCGAACCGAAAATTTTTAGGCTGGTAGAAAGTGATTTTTAGATCAAAAGGATTGGACTGTTTATTTATTATTTTTTTAATCAGTAAAAGTGTTCGAAGTTTCTAAAATTGAAGGCGCATCTCTTCAAAGGTTTCTAAATCATGAAACTTTTCAATTATTATTCTTAATCTTCAAACTTTTGAGCTTTGGTTTTATCGATTTAATCTAATATTAGAAGTTTAATTTAGGTTAATACTTTCGAGCTCTAAATTTAGAATTATTTACAAAATTTATTTTAAAATGCAGATTTACAAGAAGCGCTAGAGAATTGGCTTATGCTTTTGACGCTTCTCACTTGTCAAGTTGTCATAAATCCATCGCTGATTCAACTTCACCGATTCGTTCAGTTGACAGTTATTTTGACAATTGACAAATGAAAATGCCAACAGTACCCCACTTTATATGATGAGTAAAGAATTAAAAAATCCACAAAACGAATATTTTCTACAATTTTATGAATTTATTATCTTATAAAGAGACTATAAAATATAATTAATAATCATATAAATAAATATTCAAATAGCTACATCGGCTTTCATAAAATTCGAATTTAATTTTAATTATGATTTTAATCGGGTTTCAGTAATCTGTAACTTTCATTTAAATATAAGATTTTATCCCAGCAAGAATTGGAAGCAAAGTTCTGAATGTTTATAGTTTAAAATTATAAAAACTTGAACATCTTTCTGAAATAGGTTCATGCTGAAGATTTGCAATTGAAGATCCTTCAATTTTTAATGTGTATAATTCAAATTATTGTAGCTTTAAAAGTTTTTTTTTCAATACTTCAATTTTGAACAATTAATAACTCTTGTATTTAAAAAATGTAGGAATAAAAATGCTTAAATTTGAATGATTTTCAAGATAAAAAGTCGAATGTTCAATTCTAAGTCTTTCAAATTAAAAAAATTTCACATGAGAATTATTAAAATTATAGCTTTTTAAATTGCATAACTTAAAAATTGTACAAATTTTTAATGGTGGATTGTCCAAATTAAAATTAAAAATTATTCAAATTTTAAGATATATATTTAGAAAGTATGTAATTTGAAAGATTTGTTAATGGTTCAATTTTGAAGATCTATATTTAAAAACTCTTCAATTTTCACGATTTGCAATTCAAAAGTATTCAATTTTGAAGAAATTACAGAAATTACAAAAAATTTTAAATTGTAGATTGTCAAAATTAAAAACTTTTTAATATTCAAGATTAAAATTTTAAAGGTATGTAATTTTAAACATTTTTACATTCTCATCTCAATGAGAAGGTATTGGTTTTATGTGAAAAATGACTTTCGCGGATTCAATTAAATGTCGACACACATTACTACTATCCAACCGAGCAATCCACGCCTACCCCGAAAGGGAAACGGCTTAATGATATAATAATAATAATAATAATAATATACATATATAATATCAACTTTTCGTTTTAAGCTATTTGAATCTTCCCGCCAAGCATTTACTAGTTAGATTAGTATTTCGTAGAAGGGTCTTAGCGCCCTGGAGCTTTAGTTTCAAGAACGGTGCATACCGTTACACATTGGCCCTCAGTTTGCAGACATCTTTCAAGCTGACGTCACAACATAAAATACCTTATTGATTCTCGTTTCGTGTGATATTTTCATTTATCGAATAAACTAGCATCCAACGTATTATATTTAGCTTCAAAATTCACACAATAAGTGAAGCCGACAAAAATCTACAATTCGCATCGACTTTTGGACCCAAAAAATGACCAAAATGTCGTAAAACTTTCGGCGGGAAAAAAGAAGCGTCAAAATTCGTATTCATATTCACACGTTGGCAGCACCCTTTCTCCCGCGCATGCGCCCTAAGCTCCAAATATTTTTCTTGACAGTTTCCAAAGAGGTTATGTTTACAGAAGAAAAAGTGTTTATTTATGCCAAAAAACGTCGCACAGTAATAAATGAACACGAAATTAATACATTTCATAATGTCGTGTGTATTCGGAAACTCCTTTTATCTCCACAATTAGATAATTGTGTGAAATAAGTGGATGTTCAGTGAAATAATCAGATTAAATTGATACCGCTTGTCGTTGAAGGTTATGTCAAGATAATAAAAAAATCTTTCTTGACTGAAAATAATGTAAAAACGAGCATTTACCAGTGATATTTATTGCTCGCGACCCCGAAATACTCACAATGGATAAAATGGAAGATATCGAAAAGGCAGATTCTACAGGAAAAGTGGAAAGTGCTCCGAAAGTGTCAAACTCCGAAAATTCAGTTCGTGAAACTCCGGAATTTAGTGTAGCTCGAAGTATTTCTTCAAACGACAATTCGAATTCCGATTCGGAAGTTTCCGAAAGTAGTGAAATTGATTCCATCACTTCGAAGGAAGATGGTCTTTTCGAGAAATCGGTCGAATCTCCGGATGTGGAATCTCCTCAACATACTTTCAAGGTGCCGGATTCGCTCATGGGACACCGAAAGGGAAGATCAAGATCCTCCAGAGTGGAATCTCCAACCGATCCTTGTCACAGCATCACTCCTGCGGAATGGTTTTTAGAAAAATCTGACGAAGCTCCTCCGAGTCCCGAAAACTCCGAGGAAACGGATAATTTGGAGCGGGAAATAAGACTCGAAAAGTCGAAACAAATTCAGATAGAAAAGGAGATTCAGATAGAGAAGGAAAAGGAGATTCAGAGAGAAAAGGATAAGCAGATCCAGATAGAGAAGGAGAATCAGTTGAAAATTGAAAAACAAAAACAGGCAAAGGCGGAAATCCCCTTGCCGTATAAGGAACCGGCGTGGAGTGGAAAACCGGATAAGGAGTACAAAGCGGAGGTTTTGAAGTCGGGTTTGATTTTAGAAGTGATAGATTTAAGCAAAAGTAATTTTTATGTTGTTGGGCGGTTACCAGTTTGTGATATTTCTCTCGCTCATCCGACGATTTCTAGATATCATGCCGTTTTTCAATATCGAAGTGAGGCGGACGAGAAGAATGAAAAAGGCTTGTACGTGTATGATTTGGGCAGCACTCACGGTACTTTTTGGAATGGGAATCGCATAAGGCCGAATATGTATGTGAGAATTAAGGGCGGACATATGGTCAAATTTGGAAATAGTCAGAGGAAGTTTATTATGCAAACTCCGCCTGAAGAAGAGGAGGAAGAATCTGAATTGACAGTTACTGAGTTGAAGGTATTTATTATTCTTTTTATTCAATAACATTCGCTTGTAATTTTTTATTCAAATTTCTAATCGGTATTTTTTATTTTTCAGGTTTAATTGTATTTTCCTATTAAGAGACTTTAATATTGTGAATAATTCTACTAGTATACAATTTTTTATTTCGTCTTCGCTAATATAGAATCTTTAAGTATACATTTTTTGTGATATTAAACTTACAAATTATAAACATTAGTTGAAAAATTCGATGTTAATTCAGTTTCAGAATTAGAATGAGACAAAAGGATGCAAAATATTTCAAATATTTTAAAATATTCAAAAGGATTTGGAACATTTTACAAAGATTTCAAAGATTTAAAAAGGCGTGCTTACCAGATTTCAAATATTTCACAATAGTTTCACAAAGCTTTTAAAACTTTCAAAAGAATACAAGAATTCCAAAGATTTAAAAAAGGATAGAGTACATCAGATTTCAAAGATTTTAAAAAATTTCGAAGATTTGAAACGATTTAAAAAAGGTTTCGAAACGTTTCAGAAGATTTGAAAGGCTTTCAAATAATTAAATGATTTCATCGAATAAAAAAGATTTCACAAACAAAGATTTAAGAAAAGTTTCACAAATATTTCAAAAGATTTCACAAAGATTTCACAAAGACTACAAAAACAGTTAATTTACAACTAAAAAGTTGATTTTTCAACCAAATAGTTACATTTTCAACATAATGATTAATATTCAACCAAAGAAATTAATTTTTAACAAAGATGAATCCTCAAAAAAATGTAATAGTTGATGTTTCAACCAAAAATGATGTTAAGTTTAAATTAAAACTCGTTAAATTCTTAAAAAGAAGAAATTTTATCAAATATTTGAATTTTTGCACCAAAAAAAGACTTTTTAGTCAAAACGAAACAAAAATCAACCAAATTGTTCAATTTTTAAACCGAGGAGACTAATTTTCTACAAAATATTTAAATTTGCAACCCAAAAATACGAATTTTAAACAAAAAGTTAAATTTCAACTAAAAAGTTGAATTTTTACACAGTTCAACTTTTTGGCAAGCAGTTGAATTTTCTTTAAAAAAAGACGTATTCTTAACCGAAAATATAATAGTCGATATTTCAACGAAAAACGATTTTAATTTTAGATTAAAAAATAGTTAAATTCTTAAAAATACGAAATTTTGTCAAAATAGTTGATTTTTTAACCAAAAAAGATTTTGAAGACGAAAATCAAACAATTTTAACCCGAAAATATGCATTTTCAACAAACAAAAATTAATTTACAACCAAAAAGTTGAATTTTCAACCAAATAGTTACATTTTCAACATAATGATGAATATTCAACAAAAGAAATGAATTTTTAACAAAGATGAATTCTCAAAAAAATGTAATAGTTGATATTTCAACCAAAAATGATCCTAATTTTAAATTAAAAACCGTTAAATTCCTAAAAAGAAACAAAATTCAACCGAATTGTTCAATTTCTAAACCGAGGAGACTAATTTTCTACAAAATAATTGAATTTGCAACCCAAAAATACGAATTTTCAACAAAAAGTTAAATTTCAACTAAAAAGTTCAACTTTTTGGCAAGGAGTTGAATTTTCAACAAGAAAAAAGACGTATACTTAACCGAAAATATAATAGTCGATATTTCAACGAAAAACGATTTTAATTTTAGATTAAAAAATAGTTAAATTCTTAGTCAAAAACCTTTATGAAGCTAACTTGGCACCAATGTCCTCTTTACTGACGTGAAGTTCGAGTGCGATCTGTCATCTTTTTTGTTCACAGTTATTTGTTTTGACGCGAAGTTCGAGCGCGATCTGTCATTTGTTTTGTTCACAATCATTTTTTTATTTTTTATTTTACGTATATTTTTTCCTTTTTCGGGAAAGTAAGAGCCAACCTGGATATTTGAACCCCGGATTTTGATTCAGCGACCCCAAAAAACATATAGATATGCTTGTTAAGTCCACCGAGCATGAAAATACTTTGTTTTGTGTAAAATTATACAAGAAAAATCGCTGTTTTCATCGAGTTTACGTTTATTTTTGCGTTTTTTGGAAAAATACTAGCTAACTTGGGTATTTAGACCCCGGATTCGGATTCAGCGACCCCAAAAACATATAGAAATGCTAGTGTAGTACGCTGGGCAGACCACTTTTTTTGTGTGCCGGTGTTAATTATTATTATTACTTTTTATTTCTAATTTATAAACACACGAAATTTTTTCTCAAAATATGTCATTCTTGTTGATAATAGATAATATTTTAACAGATAATATTTTTAAACTAAACAGGTAATATTTAAGTTTTACTAATAATTGTGATTTGGGGCGGAATGAGCCTCGTTCATGGGGTGAATTGAGCCGCTATTGTCTTGCTTGTCATAAACTCTTTAAAGAGCTGACAGAAGAGTTTTTATTCGTCAGAATTGAGTCTTTTTGAGTCAAATTTTCAAAAATATATAAAGATTTTTATTTATATTGCCACAGACAAGCTGCAGAAGGCTTCTAAAATTTATATTTAAAATGAATTCTCCAAATTTTTTTAGAAAAATCCCTATTTTCATGCAGTAAAAATTCTGGTTTTTGAGTGTGACTTTTATAAAAACAATTTATAAATTATTGTAAACAATTTTCAGTGATATGTTATAAATGGAAATTTTCTAATAAATACTAATTCGATAGCAGCTTTTATTTAAGACACTTCTTGAAAAATATTTTTTAATGATTCTGATTTATTTGCTTGAAATTAGAATAATTTTAATGTATGAGGGAAAATTTGAACTAATTGACCATTAAATTCATTTATACTTTCAAATATTTATAAAATCTTTGCTCTCAGTAATGAAACTTGATTACACCTTACAAAATTGTTTGCTGAACATTTCACAGAGCATGAGTAGTGGATATTAGATAAGTCTCTGAGTTTTTGACAGAGGCATGACACGATTATTATGATTATAGTCCTCAATTTGACTCAGCGGGGAAAATGCGAAACTGCAGTGCTGATCGCCTTTTGCCCAATTATCTCTTTCAAATTTAAATAAACTATCCGACTTCATGAACTTTTCTGATTATATGCACATTTATAAAATATTAAAGCAATATAAATATCTATTTTTGTAGTTATAGATTAAACATATATGAGTTACGTGTAAAAGAAGGTATAATTTATTAAAACAATATTTGATACTTTTGTTATATATCATTATGTTCATATTATACACTGTGATTATGTTTACCTGAACTCGTGAAGTAACACGTAAACTAAAAATTTTAATTCTGAATGACCTTTAAGCTACACATTCATTATAGAAAATTTAATTCATATTGCATTGATATACTCTTTGGTTGTAGGAATTTTTTTCTATGTATACTGAGAAAAATGTTTGAATCAAACCATTAACATTTAAGTTTATTGAAAAAATGTGTTGATAAATAATTCCTATATTTCTTTTTACAGCACAAATGAATCTACCACAAGCGGATGTACAATCACCATTACATCGTCCACGAGGTAATTCAAAAACTAAAATAAATTCAAAAATAATTATTGCAGTATTTTTTCAAAATCTTTAGTCTTTTAGGGTAACGTAGGCTACATTGAAAACTCTTATGTAAACACGGTCCAATGTCCGTCCGTCTGTTGTTTACCACTCCTATTAGGTTATTTCACAATCACTACCTGATCAGCACCTGTTATTTTTACAGCACGAATGAATCGACGACAAATGGATTCACCATCATCGTCACATCATCCACGAGGTAATTTAAAAACTTCAATAAATTCCTAAACAAATATTGTAGTATTTTTTTAAACCTTTAGTCTTTTAGGGTAACGTAGGCTACGTTGAAAACGCTTAGGTAAACACGGTCCGATGTCCGTCCGTCTGTTGTTTACCACTCCTATTAGGTTATTTCGCAATTACTAACTAATCAGAACCTGTTATTTTCACAGCACGAATGAGTCGACAACAAATGGATCAATCATTATCGCCACATCATTCACAAGGTAATTTAAAAACTAAAATAAATTCCAAAACAAATATTGCAGTGTTTTTTCAAAATCTTTAGTCTTTTAGGGTAACGTAGGCTGCATTGAAAACTCTGATGTAAAGACGGTCCAATGTCCGTCCGTCTGTTATTTACCACTCCTATTAGGCTATTTCACAATCAATACCTGATCAGGACCTGTTCTTTTTACAGGACCAATGGATCAACTACAAATGGATCAACCATCATCGTCACATCATTCACAAGGTAATTTGAAAACTAAAATAAATTCCGCAACAAATATTGCAGTGTTTTTTCAAAACCTCTAGTTTTATAGGGTAACGTAGGCTACATTGAAAACCCATATATAAACACGGTCGGATGTCCCTCCGTCTGTTTCTTACCACTCCTATTAGGTTATTTCACAATCACTACCTGATCAGAATATAATTACGTACCGCCTACTATCGCGCGTACTGGGTATGCTAAACAAATTGCTGTTCTCATTAAAATCATCATACATTTTTTTTCTCAATATAAAATATAATATTACATGGGTTGTTGTATTTATTCTCAGAAAGACTGAAAAATCTGTTTTTGGTCACGTGCTATTTTAAAGTTGTGATAAAATAAATTATACCAAGAAATCGACAAAGAAAATGTTTGACAGATGTTATGTAGAACTCAAAATCCTTCAAAGAGTAACAGATGTAAAACAAAGATAGTGTTGTGCTGTTTTACTAATAAAAAATTATCATGTAATGTTGAATGAAAAACTGAAAAGCTTGCAGCGTGATTTGAAGCTATGCTATGTTGAAACAATTATATTATTACCGCTGTGACTATTATTAGTAGAAAAAAACATTTAATACCCTTCTTGAATTTGAAAATCAGACCAGATTTCGATTGCGCTAATATTTGCATTTATTTTTTTATGATGAGGAAGTTTTCTGATCAGGTAGTGATTGTGAAGTAGCCTAATGGGATAAGTAATGGTTGTTGAACATTTCGCCATTTGGTTCCGAAAATCAGAACTAGAAATAATAGGTATAATTTTGAGCATTCATTTTAATTTTCGCATACATTTTTTTACGATTGTTATTTGGAGTTGAAGACAATCAATGAATTCGTAAAAATTAGTCTTCATCCAAAACAAAGCGTTTTAATTAGAATTTTCACCTTATACAGTGAAATAACGCATTTCCATCAAAAGTGATTTTCTAAAAAGGAAACAATTATGCACCATATCTTTTTGTGGAATATTAACTTTTTGGTCGAAAATTCATAATGCTGGTTGAAGAATTTAACGGTTTTGTGCAAAATTCATATATTCAAATAAAAATTCGTCTTTTTGAGGAAAAAATCAATCTTCTGTTTTGAAAAATCATCATTTTCGTCGAAAATTCAAATATTTTGTTAAAAATATTTGTTGGAAAAAATATCTTTAACAACAACAAAACCGATTGAATTTTCATCCAAAAAGTTAATTTTCTACCAAGTAGTTAATTTTTCAAATAAATAGTTAAATTTTTAACGAAATAGTTGAATTTTCTACCAAAATAATTAAATCTTCAACCAAATAGTTTAATTTAAAAACTAAAATAAAAGAAAAGTTTTAAACTAAAAATGAAATAGTTACATTTTCAGATTAAAAAATTAATTTTCAGCAAAAAATAAAATTTCGACAAGTTGATTTATAATAAAAAAGAAGAATATTTAACCAAATACTTGAATCCACACCCAAAAAGATGAATTTTACACAAAACAGTTTCATTTTCAAACCGACACCAAATAGTTCATTTTTTTACCAAAATAGTTTAATTTTCAACCAAATATTTGCATTTTCAACTAAAAAAGATAAGTTTTCAACCAAAAATGAAATAGCTACATTTTTAGTTCGAAAAATTAATTTTCAAAAACACGAATTTCCAAGAAATTACATGAATTTTTCGCAAAACAGTTGAATTTTCACCTAAAATTATGATTTTTTATCCAAAAAGTTAATTTTCTACCAAGCAGTTAATTTTTCAAATAAATAGTTAAATTTTTAACCGAATATTCGAAATTTCTACCAAAATCGTCAAATCTTCAACCAAATACTTGAGTTTCAAACTAAAATAAAAGAAAAGTTTGAAACCAAAAATGAAATAGTTACATTTTCAGATTAAAAAATTAATTTTCAACAAATAATAAAATTTCGACCAGTTAATTTGTATTAAAAAAGAAGAATATTTAACAAAATAGTTGAATCCACAGCAAAAAAAAAGTTTACACAAAACAGTTTAATTTTCAAACCGACACCAAATAGTTGATTTTTCTTACAAAATAGTTAAATTTTCAACCAAATATTTGTATTTTGAACTAAAAAGGATAAGCTTTAAACCAAAAATGGAATAGTTTCATTTTTAGTTTGAAAACTTAATTTAAAAAAAAGACGAATTTTCAACAAAATACATTAATTTTCCTTAAAACAATTAAATTTGTAAAGCGACACCAAAAAGTTGAATTTTCAACTGAATATTTGTATTTTCAGCTAAAAAAGATCAGTTTTCAACCAAAAATGGAATAGTTGTATTTTTAGTTTGAAAACTTAATTTTCAAAAAACACGAATTTTCCACCCTACACTGAATTTTCAATCAAAAAGATAATTTTCTACTAAGTAGTTAATTTTTCAAATGAAAAGTTTAATTTCTAACCAAATAGTTGAACTTTCTAGAAAAATAGTTTATTATACAACCAAATAATTGAATTTTGAACTAAAATAGAAGATAAGTTTTAAACCAAAAATGAAATAGTTAAAATTTTAATTTCAAAAACTACTTTTCAAAAAAAAAAAAAATTTGGACTAGTTGAACTGGATCAAAGAAAAGAATTTTTAATAAAATAGTTGAATCAATAGGCAAAAAGATGAATTTTCGAAAAGGAAGAATAATTTTCTACCGAAAAAGGCGAATTTTGAACCAAATATTTGAATTTTGTACTAAAAAAAAAAAATTTTTCACCAAAAATGGAATAGATACATTTTTAGTTAAAACCCCTAATTACAAAAAAACTAAGAATTTTATATGAGTTAAAATTAACCAAAATACGTGAATTTTCCAAAAAACAGTTACATATATTCCACCCGATACTATGAATTTTCAACAACAAAGTTAATCTTCTAACAAGTAGTTAATTTTTCAAATAAACAGTTAATTTTTAACTGAATAGTTGAATTTTATACTAAAATAGTAAACTGTTTTGTACCAAATTTTTCTTTTTGGCTTAAAAAATCCACTTTTTTGTTAAAAATGCGTTTTTTTTTTATTTGAAAATTCCATTATTTTGCTAAAAAAATGTAACTATTTGGTTGAAGTTTCAACTATATTATTGAAAATTCATAATGTTGGTTGAAAAATTTAACTGTTTTGTGAAAAATTCATATATTCTATTAAAAATTCGTTTTTTCGAGTAAGAAATTAATCGTCTGTTTTGAAAAATCATAATTTTCGTCAAAAATTCAGATATTTTTTGGAAAAAATATCGTAAAATTGGTATGGTAGTTTATTTATGACCCTTACGGATACTTTGAAAAAGTCTATAATAAAGAATGAAATATAATTCAGTTCGAGAAGGGTGGCTTTATCCGTTTTTAATCGAATATGATGAAATATGATTGAAGAAAATCGAGGGTCAGTCTAGCAGGTTCTTTCTTTCAATTCATAATAGAATTATTGTTTTATTATTTATATTTCACCCCAAGTTTTAGAATGTTTTATAACAGAAATCATCCCCTTTGAGAACCTTCTCGATTGATTTTCTGGAATCGAATGGGACACGAAATCACTTTGTTGGAAGAAGGTTAATGATTTTTGGTCCCGAAATATCCCTTCTGGGTTTGGGGTGGGTGAAAAGACTTTTTACCGAATAAAACGTATGGCACGTCCCTACGTGGGCGGATTTCCGCAACCCTCTCGTATACATTATCTATACCAGAATGAGGGTAAAATAAGGAAATAATATTCTATTGAGGCTGTTTTTATACTATCAAACCAAGTCCCTTTTTTTGCTTTAGCGTATTCATAGAAGTTATTTTATTCCATGTAATTTTATTCAGCACGAATCGCTGGGGGGGGGGGGAATCCAATAATTCCCCTTCCGCCTCCACTCTCAAGGGGAGGTTATTAATAATTTTTAAGTTAAAAATTTGTTATTTTTGAAAAAAGATCTTTCTCCTTCGCTCCGATGGGAATCGAACCTCACGTCTTCCGATTGCCGGTCGGTTAAATTAGAAGGAATCTGTATTATCATCGGAGTTGGTAACGATCGATCATATGTAGATAACTTTTACGAACTGTGAAACTGGAAATCAACAATATCGATCTAAGATAACTCCTCAAATAACAGAAATTCCTAACGTTATTTTTTACTCGTCAGGTGCTTTCACAACTGAGCTACTGGAGAGATCGAAGCCAAATACTTTTTTCAGCTATACGCTTTTCATAGCGAGGAGTTATGTTTTGAATACAAGATAAATTAGAAGGAATCTGTATTATCATCGGAGTTGGTAACGAACGATCATATGTGGATAACTTTCACCAACTGTGAAACTGGAAATCCACAATATCGATCTAAGGTAACTCCTTGAATAACAGAAATTCTTAACGTTATTTTTTACTCTTCGGGTACTTCAACCACTGAGCTACTAGAGAGATCAAAGCCAAATACTTTTTTCAACTATACGCTTTTCATAGCGAGGAGTTATGTTTTGAATACAAGATAAATTAGAAGGAATCTGTATTATCATCGGAGTTGCCCTCGATATTCCAGGAGACTTTGCCATTACCCCCTGGAAGGATCGCTCCTTAGTTTAAGTCCCACTGACTAGAGTTCGTCAGTTCCCCAGAGTAGCTACACCTCGCGAGGCAGCCTCTCTGGTTCACCTATCCAGATCTATAGCCCTATGAGACCCATACGCCCTCCCACCAAATACAAGGTCCCGCGATCCCTAGGGAGAGACTCAAGCTGAATTAGTACACATGGAATAATTGGTGAAGAACTTTATGATTTACACTGAAGAGTATTACACAAAAAGTGCTATGACCTACAATGTTCACCAACGAGTACATTTAGTAAAATCACTTGAGAATTGGGTTCCCTCATGGAGTCATACAGCTTAGCCGTTCGAAACAGCTCACAGTAAATTACTTAGAATGATTAACTCTGCTACAGGGATTCCCAATCAGATTTGTCGACATTTGTCTATGCTTCATTTTGAAATTATTTTAAATAATCATATTCTTCCTGACGCTTCGGAAACGATGAGAGCATACGCCTTTAATCGAAAGGGACGAAATACACAAGAAATCTTGAAAGTTAATTATGTGCTAATAGTTTTGCTAAACTTACGAATGGTAATATTCAGATTCAACAGTTCCTAGTGAGCGAATCATTTAGGCAAGAGCACACTATTGCCAAACGTCTTTTAACTGTAACGCTCATCCCAACCTCTGTGCAGTTCTTCAAAAAGTAACAACCTGGGGGAATGATTTTTGCTCTATAAATACGAACGAAATACATCTAATTTGTGTATTTCTGCGGATTGGAGAAGTTAAGTACATATGTGCAGTGCCAAATCACTCCTATTTTCCAGTTATTATGAGGATAAAATCACTGTCTTCGAGATTTTGCAAATACGGAATATCGATTCATTAAAATTTTATTAAAGGTTTGTACAACTAGAAAGCGGTTGATTGTTCCGGAGCTAAGCAGCTCAAATTAAAATTAGCATCTTATACATGTGACTGCGAATAGCTAGTAATTTTAATTAAATTTTCATAAGTTTGTCTTTTTAGGGAAAGTATGTTTAAAAAGGACATCCCAGACAATATGCGACGCACATGTGCGTACACTATGAATTAGTGATTCCGTCGAGCAATATTTTCCGATATCGAGACGATCCCGACTCCATTCTAGTCTCCAGTATCGTACGTAGATCAAGTCGGTTTTAGCTCGACTCGACTATGACCCTGGAAGTCGATATATCGGCTCGGGATCGTGTCGTGTTAAACCGGTTTGAAATTTATTTTCCCCATAGAGGAAGAGTTGTACTTTGGCTTAGTAGAAAATAATTTGAAACATCCAAATGCAACTATAGAGCCTATTTTAAACCTTCATTCAGTTTTAAATTGTTGTTTAATGAACAAGAATCTTTTTTTTAATATTTGGCAATATTGGACTGTTTATTAAAAAGTAGCAAATATAAATCATATATTGAAAAGTAAACAATTTCCAGCTGAATTGTTTTAAATAGGATGCATTCGATTGAAACGAGAAAATTTCAGAGTAATGTTTTTCACTTAAGACTCATTCAAATGATATAGTTCACAAATCTATTGATTCATTCTTTAATTTCAAGGACCACAAATGATGGCATGGGTTGATATTTGTTGAGCAGAAATCATTTAAAAGTTCTATTTAAAAAAAAAAATTTCTAGAAAAATAGTTAAATTTTCTACCAATAATATGAATTTTTCACAATTCAGTTAAACATTCATTCGAACAGTTTAATTTTCAAAACCAAATATGTACGATAATCTTTCTACCAAAAATAAAATAGTTACATTTTAAATAAAAAAATCAATTTTTTACTTAAAAAAAAAACAAATTAAAAAAAAAATAGTTGAATTTTCAAGTAAAAAATTACTTTTCAAAGAAAACGATGAACCTTGAACTGCAATACTTAAATTTTGAATTATAAAATAAATTTTGAACCAAATTCAACGTTTTTTTTAAATAGTTAAATTTTCAAGCAATAAAATAAATTTACAACAATGAGCTTCAACTGTCATCCAGGTAGTTGAATTTTCAACAAAGAACCTTAATTTTACACACAAGAAAGAATTTTTAATAAACACATGAATTTTCAACAATATATATATTGTTGAAAATTCATGTATACATACCTAAATTCTTAACACATTTTTACCCGAAAATCAAAAGGTTTAAGTTTTTGTTAGAAAAGCTAATTTTTAACGAAAAATACGAATCATCCAGATTCCAGAGAATAGTTTCAATTTTAAAAACAGACAAATAAATTTTCAATCAATTATGTAGTTAAATATCGAGTTTAATTTTCAACTGAAAAAGGTAAATATTCAACTAGAAATGGAACAGATAAATTTTTAACTGAAAAAATTAATTCTCAAACAATACAAACGTGTTTTTAAAGAATATATTTAAATTTTCAACCAAAGAATCAATTTGCAACTAAAGTAGCTGAATTTTCATCTGAATATATTATATTTTAGCTAAAATGATGAACCTTCAACTTGAATACTTAAACTTTCAGATATAAAAGAAATTTTTACCCAAAACCAACGATTTTTCAACAAAATAGTTAAATTTTTCACCAATTAACTTTTTTCAAAGAAAAAACCAATTTTTAACAAAGTACATGAATTTTTCACCAAGTAGTTACATTTTCAACATAATGGTTTACTTTTCAACCAATAAACGATGAATTTTTCAGCTTTTTAAATGAATTTATCAATATTAATATTATTTATAAGAATTATCGTTGGGAGAATAATTAATCGATTATTGTTCTCTTCTCTCGATTTTCCATAAGTCGATAGTTCATAAAATAAACAAATATTGATGTATAGCCAAATTTTCTCAGAACCCTCATTGGCAATAAAATTTCAACAAGATCAGATGAAAAAACGATTACCTTTCGCTTAAAAACGCCCAAAATGTGCATTTGTTCATGTTTAATGTTTTCATAAAATAGAGAGATATTATTGCATACCAAATTTTTTTCTTTAAGTATCATTGGCAATATGATTTCAGCAAGTTTAGAAGAGAAAAATTAGTCAAAGTAGGAGCCAAGCGCCTACAAGGAAGGGTTTCGTAGCCTACTAAGACGTTAATTCAAGTCTTAACAGAATCTTAAAATGAAATATTTTTTAACTTTGTAAAAAAAATTTGTTCGAACAAAAATTTCTATTAAACATTTTTTTTTTTAAATAATGTTTTCAAAAATGTTTGTTGACAGGTCGTACACCCCCTGTCCTCACTGTGGTAGTAAGCCTCGCTCAGGAATCAGATGTAGCGGTTGCGGTACTCTATATCATGAAGGCTCTGCTGCTAGATATAAAATAAATTCGAAGGGTGTCAACTCAAAATGCTGCTCATCTAGGCCCTCTTCCCCTAATCCCACATCTAGCAATGAATCAATTGAAGCCACAATGACTAGGCTACTACAAAATAACCTTGATGATATTAAGGAACAACTTTCAAAAAACAAAAGTGATCTCGAAAACTCTATTCAACAGTTATCAAGTAAATTGGATGTTGTGCAAATACTCAAACTTCGATATCTCGAAAACTAAGGGCCATTAGATCGAAAGAAAAAATACGCCCCTAATGGATTTTTATGTACTTTCATCCTGCATAGTCTCAGACGAATCAGCGATTCCCATCTCGCGTCCTCTCCTTGTTAGTCATTTTCCACTTATTCTATGAATAATAACTCGATTCTAATATTATCTGAGTAAGGTATTAAAATCATATCAAAGCACAATTCAATCAAGTTTCCAAATTTTGGACGACTTTGTTTAGAAATCATATTTAAAAAAGTGGGCAAAATGTCTTGTTATGCACCTCTTTGAACCTACAAATTTAAAATGAAAAATTGTCAAATGATACTTGCACCATTTTTTAAATATTTCAAATTTACAGATTTTACTTATATTAACTTTGAAAGGATAAAAATTAAAAGTAGAGTTAAATATTTTAGAGTTAAGGATTTTAAAAATCACTTTAAAGTCCATCCCACAGGTTTTTTGTATAAAATACATATCCATCACAAATACGTTCCTTGATATTTTAGTCTTATATTTTCATACCCTCTCGGGTTATGCTTTTTTTTTTTTTTAAATTGACGCTCTTCAATTCTCTATTTCTGTTAATTTGACTTTGCATTACTTGAAGTTGTTTTGTATCTTTTTGAAAATTAGATGTACGAATGAAGGGTGTAACGGCAAAAGCATGTAAGTCCGCCGGGATAAATTTTTCTAGAGAAAGAATAAACCATCTCAAACATCGAATGATAAAAAAAATGAGAAAGTCCATTCGAGATTTAATAAAGCTTTAGAGATATCAATAAGCAAATTTGTGTTTAAAAGTGCAAAATTCAATAGAAAAAATCGTTTCTTTAAAAAAATGGATTTTACGTTATCACAGTGTTATATGTATACAAAACATTTAGTTTATTTGTATTTCGTAACTATTTAATACAATAACAGGATTTAGTAAAATACAAAGATTCAAATTTTCGTATAATTGATCACAGTTTATCGAGATAAAACCCCACTACCGATTTCGAATTTGAATATATCCTTTCTTCACAATGTCAGGTAGAATTTTAGAGAATTTTTAAGCCAAAAAACCATGTTTACAAAAAAATTGCACTCACATGGGTATGCCATGTAGCTATTTGCATAATTATTTCTTTTTTTACATCTGCTGTAGGCAAAATACGTAATATGCATTCCATTTTAATTTACAAAAGCTCATTCCATTGCTTCAAAGTTTCTTTACAATTATATTCGTCACGTTTTTATGGAAATTATTTTATTTCGAAAAATTACGTACAATTATTTTTATTTAGTCATGTTTCAAATAAAACAATTTACTATATAATATTCCTTGCAAACGTCATAAATAAAATTGTAAGGGACATTTTAAGGAGTAGAATGAGCTTTTGTAAATTTTAATCGTATGAAAGTCATATGACTTTTGCCTAAATCGAATTGTGTTTTTGAATGTTCATTACTCTTAAGCAATTAAATTAAAACTTTTCAATTGCCTAATAAATTATTGAAAATATTACACATGTTCTATGTTAGTACTATTTACTGGATTGGAAAACAATATATTATAAAATCAGGACATTACGAAGAAGATTTGAAATTTATTTAAAAGTTTAGGTTGTCTAGGTTTTTCAAAATTTGAAATTAGTATTTTTAAACAAAAATCATCAAGATTTCCGACTTTGAACAATTTTAGGTCAGATTAACGTTTTATTCTAAAATCTGGTATTTTGAAACAAAAATCACTATAGTTCAAATAGGATAGCAAATTTTTGAACAGTTTCAAGTAATATTAACGTTTTTCACAGAAAATCGGTCATTTTGCAGAAAAGTCATTGGATTTTGAAGAAGATGTACAATTCTTAATAATTTTCTGTTATGTTATGTTTGTGTTTTTCGTTGGGAATTATTGGTATTGTTAATAAAAGATTATTACATTTCACAGAATATATACCATTTTTCAACAACTATAGGTTATGTTGACGTATTTCATCTGAAATCGGTATTTTTCATAAAAATCATTGAATTTAAATCCAGTGACTTTGTTTAAAATAAATTATATTTCAAACATTTCCAAGAACATTCAGAACTTTTAAACATTTTAGGTTGTGTTGGTGTTGTACACTGAAAATCGGTATTTTTAGTAATAACTCGGCATTTTGAGTAAAAAATCATTAGATTTCAAAGAACATTAAAACTTTTGTTCAATTGTAGATTTTAAGCTGGTGATTTGCACCGAAAATGTCGATATAGGTTTCAAAGAAGATTTACAATTTTGGAACAATTTAGCGCCATGGTAACGTTTTTCACCGAAAATCTGCTTTTTGAAACAAAAATAATGAAATCTCAAAGAAGATTGACTATTTTGGAGCAATTTAAGGTTATGTGAACCATTTTTACTGGAAATCGTTTGTTTCAAATCAAAATCATTTGACTCAAAAATTAAACTTAGAATTTTTAACAACTTTAGGTTATATAAGTGTTTTTCGTCGGACATTTGACATATATTGTATAAAAATATTACATATTAATTGTTACTTTCTTTAGGAATTTTGATGTTCACTTTTGGCATTAGGGTCAAATAAGTTGAAAATAATTGAATTGTTTTGAACGTTTCGGCACACAATAGTGGTGCTTATCAGTAAATTTGATTGAATCTGCAAAAATTACATAATTTCTTGTAGGTACGCAATGCACAATTAAAAGAGTTACCCTTTGGTTAATACTGTAGTGGACAAATTATATAAAATTTTATTATAATAAATGAAATGATATAAAAATTTCTGCAATAGTAAAATTTTTTTAAATTAAACTGAGTAAAACTACAAAATTATTTGAAACATTGTTGTTAAATAATTATTCATACATTTTTTAAAGATTTTTACGATATAGATTTGACGGAAACCTTTATTATATTGGATGGTTAAAAAATATTTTTAAAAATATGTAAAAAGATTTTAGCTAGAGAATTCTTAAAATAAAATTATATATCAACGTACATTTGATGAAAAAATTTTATTGAATTTTTTGTATGAAAAATTTTAGTTTGAATAATTGTTTTTAAAAAAATTTTAGTTTTCACTTTCAAAATTTAAAATTAAATTTTCTGTTATCATTACAAAATGTTGCAAAATCACACTATAGTAAGAGTTGTGGTGGAAAGATTTTTCGAAATCCATTTATTGACAGAATAATTTAAAGACAAAATTCAATCAAATCTTAGATCAAATTAAGTTCAAATTTTAAAGGAGTATTAATTTTTTCAACCTTCTAGTATTCATATTTTTAAAAGTTTTTATCATGCAATAACAAGAATATATGCTTTCTTCATTCATGCTTCATTGAAATCTAACTTTTTCATCCCACTAAATGAAAGAAAAAAATCTGCCCGCTTTGCGGGCACATTCTCATATCGCGCTTCGCGCGCGGCTCGCAAGTTTGAGCGCGCCTTTGGCGCGCACCTGTTGGATCTCGCGCTTCGCGCTCGATAATGTATTCACCTCGCGCTACGCGCTCGGACACATTTACCTACAAAAAATCAAACTTTAGTATTTTAAATTTTGTTTGTTTCCCAATTTCTGGGAGACACGACTTTCCTCTACTCAAAGAGTGTATTTCTAAAACTTCATGAGGGCCTGAATAATGATTGTCGAATTTTTAAATTTTTCTTCCTTCTAGTAAAAATACTCCATCTCCTACATTGAAATCTTACGGGTTAATTTTTTGCTCGCAATATTGTTTAGATTTTTATTTTGCTGCTTTCAAAGTTTGTTTTGCTACATTTCGAATTTCATGTAATCTTGTTATTAATTTTATTGTATAATCGACGTACGTTTCGAGGTTTTCATGTGACTGTGGTGGTTCGCCTGATGGTTGTCGTGCTATTTTTCCAAAAACTAACTCATATGGGGTACATTTTGTGCCTTCGTGTACACTTGTATTATAAGAGAATGTCGCTAATTCTAATCATTTGTCGCATTCTGCATTTTTTTGAACAAATTGTTTAAGATATTCTGCTAATGAATTATGAGACTTTTCAAGTGATCCGTTTGCTTGAGGGTGAAATGCAGTTGTTTTAAAATGTCGGATTCTAAATCGTTTCGCTGATTTTCTTAATAAATTACTTAGAAAATGTTGTCCTAGATCTGTTAATACTCCTTTCGGTGAACTATAAATGCATATTAATTTTTGGATAAATGTGTCAGCTATAGTCCTATTATCCTGGATGGTCAAAATGTTTAAATTACCAGATGTTGTTTTAGGAAGTGGACTAACTATGTCCATAGACATTTTTCGAACGCAGTACCGGGTGTTTCAGTAATAACCATAGGACTTTTCGTTTTTACGTGAACTAATATTTTTACTTGACATTGTAGGCATAATTGTATGTATTATTGGATATCTAAATTCATGTTTTCCCAAAAATGTTTTTGTCTCATCCTGTTGTAAGTTTTTGTTACTCCTTTATGACCTCCTATTGCTGATGAGTGTGCTTCTTCAATTAACTGATATCTTCTATGTTTAGTGGGATATTGTGTTATTCCCAAGCATATAATAACTTTCATATTTCATTCAGAAAGTGATACTTGCAGTGTGCTTAATATTTCCTCCCATGGTATGTTATCAATATATGGTGTTTTTGTTATACTGAATGACTAATTTTAATTTTTCTGCTAAATTATGTAACGGGAATATGCATAGTTTTTATATTTTTGAAAGTTTCTGTAAGACTACCTTTTATTTCTCCCGCAATAGGTAGTGCAATGTGAAATTGCTTACATTTTTTAATTTCTTTCAAGAGTCCTTTTTGAAGTTTAGTAAATCTTGGCAATTTTTGTCGTTTTTCGAGAACGCTGGACCCAAAATCATAAGGTTCTGCTTCCTTGGTTGTAAAATATACATAATTATCTTTTCTCATAGGCATTTTGGCACGACATTCGACGATATTGTTGTTTGGATTAAACGGACCGGATAACGGGATTTCAATAGGGGGTGGTTCTGGGGGTGGACGATTATCTACTGATTCTATCGTTTTTGGATTTTCAAAATCATCTTGAAGTATTTTGTTTTCCTTTTCCTTTTTATTAGAAGTATCGTGTTCTTTCACAGTATCATTGATTTTATTATCGTTATAATTATTTATATTATCATTATCAACATTTTCGTCATTAAATCTATTATTAGAATACTTTTCATTGTCATATTCAAAATCATAGTTTTCTTCGTTATAATTATCTTCTTCAAAATTGTCTTCATTATCAGTTTCTTCATCTTCATTGTATTCTTTTTCATCTTCTTCTGATGCACTGGTGCTTGAATAATAGTTTTTATCTTCATCTTCATTGGATTCTTGTATTTACTCTTTATTAGATTTTCTTATTTTATATGTTTTAACTCTTTCTTATAAATAATCAAAATATTCGGGATTGGAATCTGAGTCTTCCATTGTTTCAAGATTTTTTGTATTTTCTTTCCTAGGCCTACCTCTTTTTTTAACTGTAGGAGTAGGGATTACTTTTTGTTTTCCGACATAACCTTGGGTGGTCTACATCGATTTTTAATTTCTAAATATTCTGACTCGAAATTATCTTTTTCGTTTTTTAGGCTTCCTCTCTTTTTGTTTTCAAGAGCAGGAATTATTCTATGTGAGTCGAGTATGGCCTTACGTGGTCTACCACGCTTTCTAATTTCTAACTTTGTATTTTTAAATTCTTCTTTTGATTCTTCTTTCAGAGAGTTTTAAGCAATATTTTTATTTTCTTCTTCATAATTTTCATGTATTTCTGGATTCTTTTTGAAATTGGATTTGTAATTATTGAACTCATTTCTTCAATTATTCTTACATCTGGATTTTGAATGCTTTCTTTAAAATAGTTTCATAGATGCTCATAGGCAGGAACGAAACTTTTCTTCATTGATGATTGCCTTGATTTTTTCTTATTTTTCTTAGTAATATTTATTTTAGTTTCAGTAATTTCACTCTTTAATTCTTCTTTATTTAATATTTCTTCTCGATTTCGTATTTCTTGATTTGCTAATTCTTCTGGATTTTTCATTTCTTGATTTAATATTTCTTCTTCATTCGTATTTCTTAATTTAATAATTCGTTAGTATTTATAATTTCTTGATTTAATATTTCTTCTTTATTTCGTATTTCTTCATTTAGTAATTCTTGATTCAATAATTCATCATTTCTTATTTCTTGATTTAAATTTACTTCAGGATATCGTATTTCTTGATTTAATAATTTTTCAGGTTTCCGTAATTTTTGATTCAATAATTCTTCAGGATTTTGATATGCTCCTTACTTTTGGATGGTAATTGTTGGTTAACAGTAAGAAGGATAGTCTTTAGGGATAATGGATTTTTATCTACTAAGATAGAGCGAGAAGGAGTTATCTCATTAGATAACAAGAGACAGCAGAGGTAGGAGAACCATAGGAGGGAGTGACAGGGAATGTTGCCATGTTTGTAAAGGATGCATGCATAGTGGATAGATGTCGAGGGATGTGCAAGGAGGGTGTGATGCGTCTATCTCATAAGATAGAAAGACATAGCGGATGGAAGAGTGATGTGCAGAGTACTAGAGGAGGGAGTGAGAGGATAGATGTCGAGGAAGGTGGAAGGCTGGTGTGATGTGTCTATCTCATAAGATAGAAAGAGATAGTGGATGGAAGAGTGATTTGCAGAGTACTAGAGGAGGGAGTGAGGGGAAAGATGCCGAGGGAGGCGAGAGGAGGGTGTGATGTGTCTATCTCATAAGATAGAAAGATACACTGTAAAAAAAGTGGTTGAAAATTGCAAGTTGGTTTGTAAACGTTTTACTATGATTCATGCGTTCATTCTACAAGTTTATTGTGAACTTGCAGCGATTAACAGTGCAATTTCACAATATTTGTATCAATTTTACCGTAGAAGTATAATATTACCACAGGAATCAATGTACATAAAAATACCAGTGATTAACTTGGTAAATTTCAACAATATTATAACCGACATTATCATGCACTTTTACCAGGTTTCTTTAAAATAACAAAATGTACTGTAATCCAATTCACATGGAAAGTGTAAAAAAAGCGACACAAGGTACGAAAAAAAATTAATCGATAAAAGTTGTTAACCCAAAAAGAATCTACAAGTTTGTTATTAGTCATTTTTAGATAGGACATGACGACTTACTTTTAATCGTAAAATATAAGATTAAATATAAAAAAATTAAATTTTTGGAAAAACGACATGAGAGACGAAAAAAATGACAAAAAAAGTTGCTCTAGCAAAAAATATCTTCAAATAGTTCGTTAACTTCTGTTATAAACATATGGTAAAAATAAAAAAATTAACTTTTTGGCAAAAAGGACATAAGCTATAATAACATTTTATTTAACAACATTTTTCGCCTGAATTATATCTACAAATTTGCTTGGAACCATCTTACGCTATGATGCGTATTTAGTAACAATTTTTTACAAATACACTGTAACAAATTTCGGGAATTTTCCCCATTTTTCATGGGGTAAAAATCCACATTTTCGTTGGGGAAAATCATTTTCCCCAAGATTTGTGGAAATTTCCCTAAAAGCTCTTATAACTCATTAAAAAATTGGGGACAATTCCCTAAAATTTAGAAAACTAGATAATACCTACAATTTTTGGGGAAATTTCCCGAAACTTATGGTAATTTATAGCAAAATTTGGAAATATTCCCCACAATTTGGGAAACTGAATGATTTCTGCTGAATGTAGGGAATCATTACAAAAATAATATTTGATTTCCACGTAGATTAGGTAAATTTTCTGAAAACTCTTTGAAGTATTACCGTATGTTCAGGAAGATATTTTGCTCTAAGATATTTAATAAACTAGCACAATATTTTAAACAATTTTACACATTTTTTTGGAAAAAAGATTTATTAATGTTATACTCATCTCAAAGATTTCTTTCCGTCATTTTCATAGACGATTATAGAAAATTGTAGATTTTTTGACAGTTCTGCATAGAAAATTTCAAATTTTTATAAATTTCTTTCGATTTTTATTTAATAATTATTAAATTGATGATTCTGTATGGAAAATAAAATTTTTATAAAAATAATAATCAAAATCCACAAAAAAAGTTTTTGATTAATCAGTTAAGTGTAGTATACTATGCACCACGATACAGTTCTTTGCAGCTCTCAGCTGGTAGTTCATGAGAACTTCGCCAGGGCGCGACGTGTCACCTCTCTCGAAACAGAAATGACGCGCCGAGTGTTTAAGAAAGCAGTCTACGCGAAGCAAAACATACTTACCTGGCGCAGATGCAACCGTGACCAACAATATGATGATCAACAAGGCGTTTCTTTCAACGCTTTTTTATCAGCATTGCACAAATATCGGGGAATATTTCCTACATAAATATTCTGGAAATTCACGAAATTTTAAGATATTACAGAATAACATGAGAAATATTTCCCATCAAATTTTGGGGAAAATTCACCACTTTTTGGTTAATATTCCAGAAAAGTTTAGGTAGATTTCTCTATGCAATGAGTGCCAATATTCAAAAAGTTTTAGACAATGTTCCATAAGTTTTTGGGAAATTTCCCTGCATAAATGCCGGGAACATTCCCGAAATTTCAGGTATCATTTCACAATAGCATAGGGAATTTTCCCCATTAAATGTTGGGGAAAATTCACCACTTATTGGTTAATATTCCACACGAATGTTTGGGGAATTTTCCCTACTAAACTTTGGGGAAAATTCTACAAAATGTGTGGAAATTAGCGTCCATACAATTTTGGGGAAAATTCCCCAAGAAATTTTTTTTCAGTGTAAGATTAAATTGGATCACACCAAATTAGAGGGATTGCATAGATTACATGGGATTAAATGACAGATTGTACACCAGACTAGGGTTGAATCGTACCAAGTTCAGAGTAACATCTACTGAAGTAGAGTTTCAACGTACCGTCTGTTGTAGTGAAAATAAATTGAAAAAATATTTTCGGGGTCGATTTTTATCATTCAACAGTTTCCGATGAACCATCAACATTGTCTCAGTCACGTGAGAGCTGGCAGCTGAGCATAGCAATTGTCATTGTCCCTTATTTACCAAGTCTTCCTGCTGTTTAGCATTTTTTATTCATTGTTTTCCTCTCGAAGTGTTTAATACACTACCGGTACTGGTAAACATTTTTTTATACCGGTTTTTAGGGCTGCGTAGCCCTAGACAGAAACCCTTGTAGTTTTTATCAGATGCCCATCCGTCCGTCGTACTTTTCTCTCGCAAAAACCAAAGGTATGGCACCGCAAAAGGGCATCAGCGCTAAAGCTTGAAATTCGAAAATAGTATAAGTTCCAACATTTGGCAAATCGAAAGGGTATACACGTCAATGTTTGGAATTTCTTAAGGGCATACGCGCGATCACTTGGCACACCAAAAGGACATAAGCGCCAAAGTTTTCTTTGTTTAAATACCGAATTATTATTTTTATTATCAAACTTCCCTGTTTTAAAGAAGAAATCTTTGAAATATTTGTAAATGTTTAGAAATCTTTGAAAGTCGTCAGAAATCATTCGCATCTTTTGGAAAATTAACCAAGGGAAAACCGGCAAATACATTATATAAATTTTCCATTTAAACGACGAATTGAGCTTCAACGTAAAAGATTACATAAATTATGATGTCAGTTTTAACAAATTTAGTAATAAACATTTTTTCCCTTGAAACTCACTTCAATAAAATGTAAATATCTGAGTAGGACAATTTGACGCCTATAATCTCTGAGATAACGACTATAAGATATGCTATATAATTTGATTAAGAACTAGAATATTCGTTGGTTACAGTGTTCATGAAATTATTCATTTATACATTAATTAGCTTTTTCTTTAATAAGAAAGGATGAGGATTTTTTTCACTTTCGTCTTGTCTTTGGCGGTAATCCTCAATTCTATTGGTAAATATAATATTATAATAAATCTATAATTGTATGCATTTTCGAAGCCATATACAAATCGGAATATTTGCGATCTAATCTACATTCTATCCCAATTGCCATGTTCCTTCAAACCTTATTTGAGTTTGTCTAAAATGAATACAAATTTAATCTGAAATAATTCTGGAGGAATTCATGATGCGTGTGTCAATAAAAAATAGAATTCGAAAAGTCTCCCTTTTAATCCGAAATTCAAACCATATGTGCGCGTGTACATATGGTACACTTCTACGTGGTCGTCCACAAAATACGGAAGACGATTTGGGGGTAGAGGGGTTTACTAAAATCGTACTGTTTTTTATAAGATATTTTTTAAGCTGAATAGTTGAATTTCCGGGTAAAAGATATACATTTGCAAATAAAAAGATTAATTTTTAGGCTATGTATAGATGTCCGGTGCCGAGCGCTAGGTTGCTATCCGGTAGGTTGTTCTGATTGGTTACACGGCAGTGGGCGTTGTCTGCCGGACAGCAGCTCTGCATCCGGCTCCAAGTAAAGCATATAATTTGTAAGGAATAAGTGTAACATTTTTTGCAGACTTGAACATGTGATTGTTTATTGCAGAAGAGATATTTGGCTTATCCGATTTTATCATTCCTTGAACATTTACTGTATCATTCTTTTATCACTGAGAAGATTTTGTGTACAGTATACACTGAAATTTAAAGTAATGTACACAAACCCCTCAATCCTACTAAAATTGTTAACTTAATTATATAATTAAAAATGTAAAAGCAGGCTAAACCTGGTCCTTAACAAAAATAAGATAATCTTTTACATTAAAAATCTTGCATTTACATTATTAATAATTAACATATTGAAACTTAATTCGACCAAAATTTGTTTCAGATTCTTCGCATGTCATTTTCAATGTACAATTGTTTAATGCAAACTTCCTCGTGAAAAAATGGTTGGTTGTTACTTGTGACAACCACCTAGGTGGTAGTACCAATTAACTAGGTTTCCCGTGTAGAAAATTATTGGGTAATTATGGTCAAACGCTAGTCTGGACAAGCCAATCCGGTGCTAGTCAGTCGGTCTTGTGAAAGTCTATTCTAGATGGTACACGATGCCCTGACTGGACGCAAATATGCCTTGATAATTTTGTACGCGGGTTTTGAGGTAAGATATTGCTGCTAGTGATCCTACGTCATTTAAATTAGTAATGAAATTAATTATAGAAAAAACAAATAGAGTAGTCATATTTACCACCTTTACCACCAATGTATTACTCACGAAATAAAATTAGTGAAGGTTACCAGCAGTTACAAGTTTTATTCATTGGTGACGTTGGTACCACTGAAGACTGAGAAGCTCTGCCAACATTTGCAGTGAAAAATCCCATCACTGTGAAAACACTCGTGTAATTTCACTACACGTTTATTACGGGCATGGTCGGATAAACAGATCTAGAATCTCCAGTGGTGGGGGCATTGGAACGATGACTCACGTTTTGAACATGATCTGTGTTTCTCTAAGTTAACACCAAGAGTGGACTTTGGGACCACATCTGATATCGTTTACGATATCTTGTACGACATCGTGTACGACATCGTTTACGACGTCGTTTCTTACCTTATTTTTTTTTTTTAATAAGACAAAATATTTTATTATTGTCAAAATTTAAATCTATTTGACTGTATGGAAGGAATATGAAGACAATGGAAACTATTATAAAAATATTGACTTATTTATAAATGAATAATAATTTTTCATACATTAATATATATGTATAATTAAAAAACAAGGTTAAGCAACCACCGCAGGGTCCCACTGGGAGCAACTACCATCTAAAAATGACACTGGCTCCCAGTAGAACCGCGGTAAATCACACTTATGGCCACGTCTCACGATAGAGGGCGATTGGGAATTTCTTTCTCTTGCCTCTCTACAAAAGAATAAATCGGCATGGATAAAAGCTTATGATAAAATATTCTAACTAGAAGATTTACAGAGAGCCCACTCGTCCTCTGCTCTAATACTTTATCATCAATTAACCTTGCGAGATGGACCTCAGAAATATATAACTCTGTCAAGAACACCACTCGGTTTTATCAGAATTATAGCGCAATTAAGGTTAACAACTAAGTTCATACCTAGACTTATAATCAAGAATAATACCTACACTTTGAACGTTGACAGTTATTGTATCTACTGTCATAAGAATAGTTTTAATACAGAACCTGTGTACGACCTTTTAGTAGCATGTCAATTTTTTTAAACTGTAAGGTAACCTATTTGTATGGATTTTTTAGTTTCTTCTGAAGTTTTCAACTTTTTGTCTAATTTTCACTTAGGGTCAGGAAAAGAGTTCCGCTCGAGCTGTTGAGCGAGACGGTCGTGTTTGTTTAAGTTCAATCGAAGAAAAACTATCGATGAAAATCAGCGTCGCGGAAAGAAACATTGTTGATGAGTTGTCTACAAAGATTCAGAACTGTGAAGCAAGAATTAGTGTAATGGAAGTGGAGAACGCCGACCTCAAGCTACAATTATCTAAGCAGCCCCATCTGCTAGACAAGCTCAATTGCAGAAGATCATCAACAATTGACGATAAATGCCCCAAAAAATGCAAAATAGCTGTTTTCTACGATATTCATGCTAAAGACGGTATTTTAAAAATGATTTTTCAACATAAATAATTTTTAGTCGACAAGTGAAGGGTTTGCAAGTATTTTTAAAATGATTTTGAATTGATTAAACAATTACTGTTTGTTCGAACAATTTTTCCCCTCTGTAAATCATGAAAAATTATTATCTTTCAGAAAGTAATGATATAAAGTTGATAAGTGTTAAGAGTAATACTTCTTGTTTAATATATTTGGTAAATAAAACAATTTTTTTCTTCTTAAAATCATGAAAAGTTATTATTTTCTGGAATTGATGACAATATTGACAAATGTTGAAAGTAATATATTTTTTGAGGATATTTGGTGATTATTTAAACAATTCTCATTTGCTTTAACAATTTTTTGCCCTGTATGTTGTGAAAAGTTATGCTTTCCTGCAGTTTATGACACAACGTATGTTTACAGTAATACTTTTTTGTTTAAGATCATTTGCCATTATTTTAAGAATTAATAATCACTTCTTATCCCAGAACGTATAAGCTCTATTGTTTGAAAAATTGAATTCAGTCGCTCTAAAAAAAGATTGAAAAATCTAAAAAAAGATTGTTAAAAACTGGACTTTTCTCCACCTTTCCTGAGAAAGGGCGCAAATAAATAATTATTTATTGTTCAAATAATTGCTAAATATATTCAAAAAAAATGTTATCCTTAACATTCGTTAATTATTTCATCAATTATAAAAAAGAACAATTTTTCACGATTTACAAAGAAAAAAATTGTATCTTTGAGAAAATAATATTTCTCTTGAAATCTGTTAATTATGTCATTAATTCCAGAAAATAACTTTTTACGCTTTACAGGAGAAACAATTGTTTAAACAACTTAAAATTGTTAAAATACTTACCGAATATCCTTAAAAATATATTGCACTCAACGTTCGTAAATTGTGTCAATGTTTCCAGAAAAAAAATAACTTTTACGATTTTATCGAGAACAAATTCTTTAAACAAATAAAAATTGTTTACATAATTCAAAAATATGTAAACAAGAAGTACAACTCTTTACACTCATCAACTTTGTATCAATCATCCTTGAAGATAATAACTTTTCACGACTTACAGAAGGAAAAAAATCGTTTAAACAAATAATAATTATTTTAACAATGAAAAATTATCCAAAAAACACTTAGAAACTCGTCATTTATTGACTAAAAATAATGTATGTTTTGTAACTCATAGGGTGACCTGGTTTTTAAACGTAAAATTGATAGAACTGAAAAAGTACATTTCTAATTTTATCGATCGCCGATAATTATTTCGATTGATGTATTTTTACTATTACTTTCAATGTAAGTTGTCATTAAAGATATTATATTTTTGGTTGTTATGACTGACTTTCTCAGCACACGGCGTAAAGTAAAATGTATTTCAGTGATTTTTCTACATTTCTAATCGAGTTACAGATGTTCTTCTTTATCATGATATGCGCGTTATATTTCGGCTGATTTTATTATATGTACCAGGAAGGAATAGTAAGAAGTGGTATCACCCTATGTGTTTGGTGAGCAGAGGTGGGACGAGCGACGTCCAAGGATTCGTTAATGTTTGCCACGAATGAAACTTTTTTCAACTTTATGAGGCCCAAATACACGAATCCAAACTTGTCGTCTGGTGCTACTTAAATTTCTTGTTGATTACATTGCCTTAACCTCAACAAAATATTAATATAATAATCATTTTTATTATAAAATTCAAATGGATCATGTAGTTAAACTTGTAATATGACGAATACGACCCCGTCATTTTAGTACTACATTTGGTCACCAGTTGGCGTCTCGTTGTATTTCAGATCCCAATAGACACATTCCAATGCCCGTTTTAGAAAACAAAGATTATATCTTATATTGGGATGTTACTATCCAGACGGATCACTACATCCGAGCCAATCGACCGGACATCGTAATGCGAGCAAAAAAAGGTGGAAGAGTCTACATCATCGACATTGCTTGTCCATTAAACCGAAATTTGCAGGCAACATATACAACCAAGATCCACAAGTATAGCGAACTAAGGCATGAAGTTAAGACAATATGGAGGAAAGTGCAACATGCATCTATTCGTCCCATTGTGATTTCGGCTACAGGCAATGTTCACGCAAGATGCACTGAACATCTTGAACATTTGGGAGTCAGTAGGGTACTGGCAGCAGCCCAGAAGGCGGTTTTATTAAACACCTGTCGCATTGTAAGAAACTTCCTGGACCATCAGGAAGCAAGCGACTAGAAACCTATAGAGTGATACGTGGTAGCTGTAAGAAAGCATCCAGAGACGTCTGTTGTCACCTCCAAGATTGAATCGCTTTGAAAAGAAGACAGTGCTTTGCATTTGGTGAGATCAGAAGGGTATCGTGTACCATGAGCTTCTGAAACCAAGTGAAACAGTTAATATCGTTCGCTACCGTCAGCAAATGATGAATTTGAACAATGCATTGATGGAAAAGTGACCAGAATGGGCTAAAAGAAACAAAAAAGTGATTTTGCAGCAGGACAAAGCCCCACCCTGGCGAGAGTATCGGATAGGAATTCATTCCGAACCAATTCTGAGTCATCTGAATCATTCGGGAATCTGTATCCGAACCAATCCGACTTAATTCGAACCAATCCGAAAAAATGTCTACATTTCATTCGGTCCATATCGGTCAAAAATTAATCCCACTCAATCCGGTTCATTTCGAACTTACAATCGGAATAAATCCAAAACAAATGTTTAATCCGAATGATTCCGAACTCGAATTGACCTAAAACGATTTTCAATCCGAATGAATGCAATTCAATCTGAACTCGGATTCATTCGGATTGAAAATTCAGTGTACATCAATCCGGATTGGTTCGTTTTGGATTGGTTCGGATACATATTCCGGAATGATTCGGATTCATTCGGAAGGAATTCCCATCCGATACTTTCGCCAGGACAGCAGACGAAGCGCAAACGGTCAGAGACACTATTTTTGCACTTGGCCCCTTCTGACTACCACGTGTTTTCATCGTAGTATCAAACAATTTCCATGAAACACCACAACAATTACGAAGATCGATGAAAACGGATTGATGAATGAACCACCTCAAAGGATGAACGGTTTTTCTGGAAGGGCATCCAGAAGTTGCAAGAGAGATGGAAAGAATGATGTCAAATCAAACGCGATTTTTTTTTTAAATTAAGAATTATTAACCGTGACAGGGTGATTGAATTTTGAATGAAGAATATTCCTTTTCAACCACAAAAAATAATGATTAAAGTTTCAGTTTAAAATATTAATTTAAAGAAAATGAAATTTTCAACAAAATAGTGGAATTTTCAATTAGAGCGATGAATCTTTATGTAATAAAATGAATTTTTAACAAAGAAGTATAACTTTCAAAAATTTAATTGAATTTACAATCGAGAAGATTAATTTTCTACCAAAAAAGACAAACTAACAATAAAATACATAAATTTTCAACCTAATTCTGGAATTTTCCACCAAAAATAAAATAATTAAATTTTCAGTTAAAAAAGGTCATTTGAAGAATAAACTAATTTTCAAGAGTATAGTTGAATTTTCAACCATAGAGATGGATCTTTAATTATTAAATTCAATTTTTAACAAAGTATTTCAACCTTTAACCAAGTAATTGAATTATCAATCCATATGATTAAATTTCTACCAAAAAAGACGAACTTCGATAAAATACATAAATTTTTAACAAAATTTTTGAATTTCCAACCAAACAGATGAATCTTCAAATAATACTTGAACCTCATACGCGTGCTCCGGGCGGGTCCAATTAATTTACATCCAATTATTTTATTTGGAAATGAAGTTCAATAAAATACCATGAATTTAATTTTTACTTTAATACCTTGTATGTGTGTACACGGCTTCCCATAGGTGCTCTCTGACGGCGCAGAATAAATAATTGTGCAACTCTGAATATTTAAATACACAGTATCTCGACTTGATTCGAGGAGAGTCCAGATGTTGAGCCATTTCGAGCGGGCATAGTACTCGGATGGATGACCATTTACGACGTCCGACCGGGTTGTGTATTTCCTTCTCTTTACATTCGTTTGACTATTATTCTCGTTAATATGTACTTGGAGAATGGAGATCAAATCCAGACAGTAGGATGGTCGTTTCGTGTCGGCAAATCAACAGCGCGAAAAGTCATCATGGAAATGTGTCAATCGATTTGGGAAATCCTTTCTCCACAGTATTTGCCCTAATTAGGCAAAGAAGACTATACCAAGATCGCTGATGAGTTTATGAACGCCTGGAATTTGCCAAATTGTGTTGGAGCCATCGAAGGCGAACACATTACACAGCCCCACAAAAAAAAGTTGCATGTGCAAAAGAAAAGTCTAAGATATCTATACGTTTTTGAGGTCGCTGAGTCCGAATCCGAGGTCTGTTTGATCCAGTCAGGCCATAATCAAGGTCAGAAGACATCCCACCGCCCTTGATACCGTATTTCCATCTCTCTGATGTCTTGATGGAGTCTCTCTCCTTGTTCTTCACTGTAAGCACCTAAATTGTTGGGGAATTAGTCTATGTGAGAGTCAAGAAAAATGTAATTTCAAGTTCATATTGCACCCTAATGCTCCGAAATTTTTAATCATTTCAGCTACTATTTATTTATAGTTTTCACTTTTTTTATTACCAAGGAAGTCTTTAACAGTTCCTTTAAAACCATTCCATGCAGCTTCTTCTTTTTCATTCATGTGTTTAATAAAACTATCATCTCTGAGCATCTTCCTAATTTGCGGCCCATCGAAAACGCCTGCTTCTAATTTTGCTTCAGTTAGTTTTGGAAATTGTTGTTTTAAGTACTTGTAACATTCACCTTCCTCTCCTTTATTAAGGGCTTTAACAAACTGCGTCATTAGGCCTAATTTGATATGTAGGGGCGGAAGTACTATTTTGTTAGGGTCCACTAGAGCTTCACGAATTACATTCATGGAATTAACCTCAAGTGAAGTCCTTTGAGGCCATACTTTCTTGATGTAATGATTCTTACGATCACGACTACCCCATAAACATAAGAAACAAGAATACTTGGTGTGTCCAGATTGCTGCCCTAAAATGACTGTCAAAATTTTGAGATCTCCACAAACTAACCACTTATGTTATATATATATATATATATATATATATATAAGAACTAAGGGTTAACAACTACCGCAGGGTCCCACCGGGAGCAACTGCCCTCTAAAAAATGACATCGGCTCCCAGTACGACCGCGGTAAATCCCACACATGGCCACGCCTCAAAACCGTGAGATGGATGGTCAGAGGACACGACAAAATCACAACGACAGGCCGGCGAAACCCTCGTATGTTTTGGGGACACGAAGCGACCCAAGGATGACAGTTTTCTGCATCTATCTCTCGCAAGTGCCGTAGCATACTTTTGGCACGCGGGTATGGCTTTAAGGTTACGAACCAGTGATGGTTTCGCCCCTCCGAGAGCACCTATCACAAGAACAATTACTCATACCGAATATTTTGGGTACAGTCGTTGCAGCTCCCTTTTGAGGTCTTGATACCTTTCCTCCTTTTGTTTCTCCTTGGCAGTGATGTTGCATTCGGAAGGAGCCGAGAGTTCGATCACGAATATAGTTCGTTTCTCGAAGTCTTAGAAAACAATGTCATGGCTCGAGTGTGCAACGGAGACTGCTGTTATAAAATCGTAGTTCCAGAAAATTTGGCACTTCTTGGTTTGGACAATTGACTCTATCTCCCTCCTGTCGGAAATCAGTCATTGTCAACAATTCCTAGTCAATGTCGACATTGACTGCTGGCTTCGGTAATTGTCGACATTGACTAGTTAATGTCTATCCCAGAAACTAAAGTTCGGAAATTTCCAACATTGACCGGGCATTGTCGACAATGACTAAAGTTCAGCGGTCAATGTCACTTTGCTTCTATTCGTCAGAGCTGGGGGCAATTGGAAAAGGCAGGTGCCTAACTCTATGATTCATTATTGGTTAGGTACGTGAAGGTATCCTGCAATGATACTTCGCTATATATTGTTTATACAATTTTTAGAAATAATTTTTTTGCAGTTGTTGACTCTTACTCAGTCAATGCGCTCTATTAGTGTTTACACGGAACCAAATGCAAATGGCTTCCCGTTAACAAATGGTCAAAAATTCCTAAATGTATGAAAGGAATTTCATAAACAAATTCACCATTCGGATATTTGTCAATTAATGGACTCAATTTTAAATGGAATCCAAGGTTTCTTTGCTCCGATACTTTGCAAATTGACAACTAGTAATTGCTTAAATCATTTTCCTCAATGAATGTTGAAACAATTAGGGACTTCTGTTCTTCAATTTATCTTTATTACTATGAACAATTTTTCTATTGTTCCGACGTTCTAGAAATTATTGCGAGATAACTGTCACATTATTCAAGGACCTTTCTTGATAAGTTTGAAAAACTTGAAAAATGGCAATTCTGAAAAATAAGAAAAAAACCTTAACACATAATATTTCCTACACAGAATTTATTACCGTTATATTTGTCCTACACAAAATATTTTCTACACAGAATATTTCCTAAGCAGAATTATGTATTGTGTAATATTGTTCAAATAATAATTGTTTAAATAATTACCAAATATCTAAAACAAGAACTGTTATGCTTGAAATTCATCTACTGTATCATTTATTTCAAAAATAATAACTTTTCACGATTTACAGGCAACAAAAATTGCTTGAACAAACAATAATATTTTGAACAATTCAAAACTATTTAAAAGATACTTAACTCTAAGGCATAACTAATATTGTCATTTAAATTCCCCCTCGGGGAATAATTTATGTAAAAAAAGTTTTGTGCAGGAAAAATATTGGACATAATATTTTTGTGTATAATATTTTGAGAATATCCTTATAATGAAATATTACTATATAATTCTGTGTAGAATATATACATATACTGCGTAGAAAATATTTCGTATAGGGAAAATATTGGACAGAATAATTTTGTGTGTGATATTTTCAAAATATTTTAATATTAATAATTTTCAATTCGGAGCAATTAAAATTGGACAATTTGAGAATTTGAAATTAAAAATGGAATTCAAAGTTTCCATTTCATAGCTTCTAAAATTCTAGGATTTTATAATCCTATAATCCAATAATAATCCAATAATTGTGATATTAAAACTTTTTCTGAGTAACACCCGTTCCTACACAAATATATTGTACACAACGTATACTAATCATATTTTTCCTGCACAAAATATTTTCTGCAGAAAATATTTCCTACACAGAATTTAATACTGTTATATTTTTCCTAAACAACATTTTTTCTACACAGAATATTTTTTTACACAGAATTTAATATTGTTTAATATTGTAATTTTTTTCATACACAAAATATTTCCTGCACAGAATATTTCCTACACAGAATTAATTATTGCTTAATATTGTTATATTTTTCCTACACAAAACATTTTTAACACATAATATTTCCTACAGAGAATTTGATACCGTTATATTTTTCCTACACAGAATATATTTGCGCGTAATATATACTACACTGAAATAAATAGTAATTATTTTATCCTCAAAATATTTTTCAAATATTGTAACTAAATTATTCTGTCCAATATTTTTCCTACACAAAATATATTTTGTGTAGGAAAAATATAATAATATTACATTATGTGTAGGAAATACATTGTGTAGAAAATGTTTTGTGTAGAAAAAATATAACAGTATTAAACAATATTAAATACTTTGTAGCCAATATTCTGTATAGAATCTATTTTGTGTCGGAAAAAAATAACACTATTAAACAATATTAAATTCTGTCTAGGAAATATTCTGTGTGGAAAATATTTTCTGTAGGAAAAATATAACAGTATTCAATTCTGTGTAGCAAATATTTGTGTACAAAATATGTGGTGTACGAAAAATATGATCAGTATGCGTTGTGTACAATATATTTTATGTAGAATAAGTTTGGGTAGGAAAAGAGTTTTCCCACTTTTTCTAATTTGAATTTAAAGAATATAGAAGATCCTCGTTTCTAAGTTTTATCCTTGAATGTATAAAATTTAAAAAGAATTTTAAAAATGTAACTGCGATTACTTACGGATCAGAATATTTGATTTTCCAGGTCGAAATATTTAGATTTTTGTTTAGAACACGTACACTTCACACTAGGAACAGCCTAAAACAAATTTCCCTTTTTCTTAACACAAATTAACTCTCTATTCAATCCCAGAAAAAAAAGTAAGCATAACTAATTTACTGACGGAAATATTTAAACAAATATTATAAACTATGAATATTTCACTCCGATGTAAAATAAAATTAAGAAACTTTTCTAATTTGAATTTGGAATTATTACAAGCTTATAGGAGCTTTTTTCATAAGTTTGAACGTTAGATATAGAAAAATTAGGAAAGAATACAAAAAATTATAATTAAAATTACTTACCAGTTGTGATATTTGATTTTCGACGTTGAAGTATCTAGATTTTTCTTCAGAACAGCAACACTTCACTTTACAAGGCATAAACCTATACTAAATGTTCACTGAATAAATTGTTGACTGAAAAACAGGATACCTTCACGTACATGACCAATAATGAATCATAGAGCTAGGCACCTGCCTCCCCTAATTGCGCCCAGCTCTGACGAATTGCAGCAAAGTGAAAACAAATTTTCAATGAATTAAAAAAGAAATCCAAAAAATTTCAAAAAAATTCTTTGACAAATTTAGAAAACAAATTTTCTAACAAAATTTTGAGAAAAAGTGTCAACAACATTTTTGAGAAAAATTTTCAGAAAAGATTTAAAAAAAAATTCAAACAAATTTTCAAAAAAAATCTGAAACAATTTAAAAAATTTTTTAGAATGTGCAGACAACTTTTGCACATTAAAAAAAAAATTCGAAATATTTTGACCTGCTAAGCCTGCCAAACCTTGTTTTAAACCTTTATAATAATGTACTTTAAATCAAAGAATAATTTCGACAGAAATTAGTGGAAAAAATCAATAGTCAAGATCAAACAGCTTTCCCACTTCATAAAGTACATCCTGCTACATATATCTAAGAAAACTGATAACAATTGTTGCATCATTTAGAACCTTAATTTACTTGCATCTCGGAAAAGAAAATTAAAATCTATTTGCAAATCGCCCATATATTAATTCATTTAATATAATGTGAAAATTTGGCACGAACATTTCGCGAAGGTTCCCGGAAGTAGGTAAATGTCCGCTTATCGTGGAAGGTTCCGGGAATGCTCGTGAAAAATGTTCGCATTGCATAAATTTAACTAAATTATTAATTAATTAATTAAATTCCTCACGAACATTCCCTGAACCTTCCTTGGAAACATTCCTGGATACACGGAAATTTACCTACTTCCGGGAACCTTCCTGGAACATTTTTCGAAACTCTCCGAACTTTTCATTCGAATGTTCCAGGAATATTCAGGGAAACTTTTGTGCTATTTTGGTTGAAATCCTTCGGAATCACTTAAAATCGCTACAAATCTTTGAAAATCCTAAAAATCATCTAAAATCCCGTGAAATGTTTCGAAATTCCTTCAAATCTGTGAAAATATTTTCAAATCTCTTGAAACCCGATAAAATCTCTTATGGTTAAAGTCGGCGTCAAAAGTATGCGACCCTCGCTCTGATCGCTCGCAACTCGTTCGAAAAAAATCGCAGAAAATTCTATACAGGTACACGTAAAAGCCTAATATTTCACGAATTGAACAATATGTATATTGTAGTTCTAACAATTGTTGCGATAGCGCTGATGTAAAACATGACGAAAAACAAAGTTGTCGAAATTTCGAAATATGAAGTTGTTTACTAATTATAGACCGTTTTCCACGAACATATCATCTTGGAAAGAAATAATGATAAGAATTTGTTTTATGGCTTGAAATGTGCAGTTTTGTCAAGTGATTGAAGTACACTTAAAAAAAATTAAATTAGATCAATATTTCGCGAAATAATCCTTTACAAATATTTCGAGATTTATTGATAGTAGCCACGGTATAAAAAGTGTCAGAAAAAAGTATCCATTTCACAACAATAGGGACCTCAGAAGGATGGGTATACCTTTTTTTTAAGCTTTTCATACCGTGACTAATTCGTAAAGGATTATTTCACGAGATATTGATCTAATCCACTTTTTTTAATTGTACTTCAATCACGTTACAAAACTTCACATTTTAAGTCATAAAACGACCTCCTATCATCATCTCTTCACATGATGATATGTTTGTAAAAAACGGTCTATAATTAGTAAACAATTGCATATTTCGAAAAGTTTTTGCTAGTTTCGGGAAGCCTCGAAATTCGAAGCTTAAAAAAAGTGCTTCCAAAACCTTGTTTTTCGGCACGTTTTACATCAGCGCTATCGACAACAATTTTTAGAACTACAATATACATATCGTTCAATTTGGGAGACCTTAGGCTTTCACGTGTACCTGGCTAGAATTTTCTGCGATTTTTTTTAACGAGTTGCGAGCGATCAGAGTGAGGGCCGCGTACTTTTGACGCCGACTTTAGCTGAAATACAGTAGAAACTCACATATTTCTGTATGTCTTTATTTACTGACACCTTTATTTCCCGTTGACTGTAGACGGTTATTTCCATTTTCGCAGTTCCGTCAACTCCCACCACGGTCCCAGTATATTCTCCTCGGCGTCAGTGGGTGACCAATTAAAAAAAAGAGGCTCGAAGAGCGGGAAGCCTTGAATTGTGTACTTTGACATGGCGTCATGAGAATACGTCTCACGACGTTTTCGAGAGAATATTATAAACGTAAAAGTCATAAATGTACAAATAGTAATATTTCTCAAGTGTAGAATGTATGTTCTTAATCATGTTTCATTCTTTTGTCGATTCACGATCTTTCAGTTTCACGAAATAAAATGAAATATCCGAAATGTCAGGTTAGTGGTAATCTAACCTCAAATTTCGGACATATGCTTGCAGCCCTATGCCACTTTATTCTAGTGGCCTGTGGAAAATCTTGTCATGAGAGTTGACGGTGACCGTGTGGCGGCGCCAGCTATGCAGTTGGCCTAGAATTTAAATAATGCAAGGCGAAAGTGTTAAAAAAAATGTTTGTCAAAAAAAAAAAATAATTTTCTGGTAGTTCAGATCTTTCAAATCTTTTGAGTTAAAAATAATTTGCGAAAATCGTAAAATTCACTGCTTTTAGACGTAAATCCTAATGCATTCATACTAACTACAACAAGTTATTATCCATGCGCAATTAAATCAGACATATACCCAGATAACAATCGAGCGACGCACGCTTCAAGCACGCGTGCGAGTCGCACGATGCGACCCATATCGCACGCAAATGGCAACCACATTCCGCGATAAAGTGATGGGTAAATGCGTGCGTGCACAATGAAGCTCATTCCGCCATCACTCATATTTCGTCGTAGTCCTTGCTAAATAAATATAAACAATATATCTGTTCCTTCGCAACAATATTTATTATACTTTTTTTTCAAAATAGTTGAAGAGAATTTATAATTTTGTCTTCGAAACATCTGCCTGTAAAGACGCCTATATAAATATTTAGGTTAGGCCTGAAACTTAGGATAAAATTTACATTTGAAGCTTTTGAACCTTCAAGAGGCACGCTTCTCAAAATTACTGTAATATAATTTCACTTTTATAGCTCTAAGCTCTTCGAATCTTTCTCGAACACGAACCATCCTTATTGTAATCCGAGCGGGTTTATTTCCTTTCAAAATTCGTAGTTGCCTGTCCATGTGGGCAGCAACCTACCTAACCGCCTATAACTAGATTTCCAAATTCGAGGTCTTTTCTGTGCTTGCTTTTCCGGAACCGATCGGAAGGGCTCTTCGGGTAAGCAGGACCGAAAAAATGGGTACTCCCTACCTACGTCAAATTTTGTACACCATTACAATTCGAGCAGCTGACCTCTCCACTTCGTCTCGAGAGTCAGCTAGCAAATATTTAAAGGTCCTCCTTCAAACTTTTCTTGTATACTTTAAGGTTAAATAAATTGTATATTAAAAGAAAATGGTTTCATCCTATGTTTTTTTTTAAATTTCAAAGACGTTAACACGTAAGAATATGAATAATATTTTTTAGTGAGCAAATTTGATTTAGTTGAGTCAAATTAATATCTTATTTCAAATGATTGATGTATTTATCTTATTCCAGATGATATTTGTACCTGTATTGTACATGCAATTTCTAAGTAGTTTTAAAGATGGCGAAATTGTGGCAAGTCACCCCAGCGGCATCTCTCGCCCAACAAAATTTTCTAAGTAGTTCTAAAGATGGCGAAACTGCGACAAGTCTCCCGCTGGCATCTCTCGTCCAAGAAAATATTATAATTAGTTTTAAAAATGATCAAATTTACAACTAGTTTGAAAATTTTCTTGGGCCAGAGATGCCGCTGGGAGACTTTCTGCAGTTTTGCAATTTTTATTTTAACTTAAAAAATTTTCTGGAGGAGAGAGATGCCACCAGGAGGCGCTAGGTAGAGATGCCGCTAGGTAGAGATGCCACAGTTGTGTCATGTCGCAGATAAGACATGCCGCAGATGTGACATGCCGCAAAAATGACGTGCCGCAGATTTGACATGCCGCAGGTGTGACTTGCCGCATGTGAGATGATATGGACCAAAATCGAGCGGCATGATCAAGGACGATGGGATGAACAAATGATGGCAAAATTCCCAAGATTAGGGAAAATCCGAGATACTGCAGAAAAATTCTTCTGTCAGATATGAAATCAGCAGTTAAAAATACGGAAAAGCATCAGCTTTTCCGTTCACAAACAAAAGCTCCGTTAAGACTCAAGTTTTGGTCATTAATACACTTTTTCCCCTAGGCTAGGGATATTCAAAGATACTTTACAAAAATTCTAAAGTCAGACTTGAACTGAACGACCCGAAATACGTACAAACGACGTTGTTCCATTTACTTTTTCGTGGACAAATATAACTTCAAAATTCTAAGACCGGATTCGGATTCAACGGCTCAAAATCCATAAGGGTGGCCTTCTCACATGTAAAGTTCAGACCACTTTTATTTTTTTGTGACCCTGTGTTATTTTCTATCTCTTGGATGGTAACGGATAAGGTAAAGTGTGGATTAAGTAAGCAAAACATGATAAATGAATTTAAAAAAATGAGTTATGCATTGTTTAAGCATTTTCAGGACTTGAGGGATATGATTAAAGACCATTGGTTCGCCAAAAAATTCTACTTCATTAAAAATGTGCTTCAAAAATGCTGTAATATATGTATATGTAATTATGTAATTTCAACTGTAACCACGTCTCACGACCGTGAGATAGGTGGTTACAGTCTGCGAAGGATTCAATACGATGATCTGGCAAAAGTCTTGTGCTCCCTGAGGACACGGAGCGACCCAAGGACGACCGCCTTCTGCATCTTCGCCGCAAGCGTCTCATCATTTTGTTGACACGCAGGGATGCTTTTCAGGCTATTAACCAGTGAAACATTGGCACCTCCAAGAGCGTCCATGATCAGGACGTTTAGCTTAACAGAATATTCCGGGTACAACCGTCGTAATTAACTTACATGTTTCTTATACCTCTCTTTCTTTTCATTCTCCTTGGCTATGATGTTTTTGTTAGCTGGTGCCGAAAATTTGATAAGGAACATGGTTCGCTTCTCGAACTCAAGGAGAACTATGTCAGGCCTTGAGTGCGCAAAAGACGCAATTGTCGAGAATATGAAGTTCCAGTATATGCAGCATTTCTCATTTTCGACAATTGACTCTATTTCCCTAGGAACGTTTAGCAGAGCGGTATTAGGGCTAATGCCGTAAGAGTGACCGAGATGGTAATAAAGCACTCTTAGTACCGCATTGTGCTTTTGGATGTAGGTTGTTCCCACATGAGTTGGACAACTAGATAGTACGTGTCCAGATGCTCAGGGGTGTGCATGACACGCTCTGCAGCTATCATCAGGAATGTCGTAGCTTAAAATGTGGCGACAGTATGCGAGAGTGGAAATGACACCGTCTTGACATGCAAAAATGAAAGCCTTCATGCCCGACTTCAATCTGGGTGATTGAAGGATAGCCAACGTTAGCTCATACGACATCGACTAATCCTCCACATGTGTGTGAAAGATGCTCTGCATCCACTTGTCGAGGAGCTGTTCACAGAAGTTTTTCTCCTGTGCTTTCTTAATCCGGGCCTTCAGGAGTGAGTTCTCGAGATGGATAAGATTTCATGCATTTTACTCACCCCTGATATTGAAGTCAAGGCCGAGTGTTCCAACAGCCTCCTCCGCTGTTTTGTACAGGAACGCTCTTTTGCCCCTTTCTTCGTGCTTCCTGACTATTTTAAGAAGAGAGTCTCGTCCATTTGCGTCTATATGTGCTGTACCGAGAAGAATCCTGTTGTGAAGACATTCAAGATTCAGTATTCCGCGACCATCTTGACGGCGTGAGATGCAGAGTCGTGGAACAGAAGACATAAGGTGCATGCTTTTTTTCATGTGCATAACCTTTCGTAACCCGATATCACGGTATCTGAGCTCGCTCTTCATCCATGGAATCACTCCAAATGAATAGAGTACAACCGGGACGGTAAGCAAGTTCGTTGCAGATACTTTCTTCCTCGTCGACAGTTCGGAAGACCAAATCCGTCGGATGAGACTTTTGTATCTGCATCGGCGAGTTTCTTTAATAGATGCCACGTCCTGAATGTGACTCTGTGGCACGCCCATGTATGTATAGGCCTCTCCAGCGCTAAGTTGTGGTATAGCGCTTCTGTCGACGAGTTCAGGGTCTTCGGGGATGCCATTAAGTGTTCCTCGCTTCAAGTAAACCTTGGCGCATTTTTCTAACCCAAATTCCATTTTAATCTCCTGATTGTATTTTTCGACAATCCCTTGAGCTAGGTTTAGTTGCTTTTTATTCTTAGCATAGATCTTAAGATCATTCATATAAAATACATGAGCGACCTTATGCTTTCGATTTCCAGGTTTTCCGCAGAAGTACCCTTCGGAATGGCGAAGTGCGAGAGATAGTGCAATAATGTGAGGCAAAAGAGGAGTGAGCTCATGGCGTCGCCCTGAAAGACACCTCTCTGAAAGGTGACGGTGATAGTTGTCACACGATATTTTCCAGATGAGATAGTAAGTTTGTTTTTCCAAAGTGGCATCAATCTCTCGGTGCACTTTACGATGTGCAGATCAACCTTTAAGGTTTCCAACAGACAGATGATAAGTCCTATTATTTAGGATATCTGTGCAGATATTATACAGTGTGTTCAGATAATTCATTGGTCTGTAATTTCTCTGGTCAGGTAAGTTGCCCATCTTTGGAAGGAGTACTGTACGCCCTTCCACCAATCACTCCGGAATAGGTTCTTCCGTCTTCACATATGAGGTGAAAATGGGGGCCAGATTCTGATGGGTTGAAGGAAACTTCTTCCACCAGAAACTGTAGTACTTCATGCATATTAATACTATTTTCACCTCCTCAGTAGTGATAGGTGGGCATTCTACCTCATGTGTTATCAGGGCATTGCGCAGCTCCTTGAAGCTATTTATGTTCTTTGAGCCTTCTCTAAGTAGATGCTGGTCTTCGCAAACTTCTCAGCGAAATGCTTCAACCTCCTCTTGTTTGGGCGGATGGTCGAGAGTAACTGGAGGATCTTGGAAGTGCTGAGTTGATGCATTCGTCTTTTGGTCTTATGATCAACCGTTGGTTTTATTTTACGGTTTGCATCCGCCAAAGCTCTCGCTGCCATTAAATAACCATACAAAGCCCTAACCGCGTTTTCACAAAATTCTACGACTTCACCAGCCCGATTATTTTCCGGTTAATTAATTTTAACCTCAAGCTCGACACCGCTAAGGTTAAATTTAGGGTAAAAACGCGAATTCTCATAAATTATGGAAAAAAAACTCTCTCTCTCACCTTGTTGTTGTTGTTGTTGTTCTCATTCTTCAGCCTCATGCTGCTGATGGTGTTGCTGCTGCTGCCCAGCACCAACCTGTGGAGCGATTGGTTTTTGCCACGGCCGCCAAGGTTCCGGTAGATTTTCTTTTTGTGCTTCTTCTTCTTAGTCTGAAGAATCACCATCGTTGGATTCCCCAGCAGCGTTATTGTGACCCAATCGCTCCGCAGCGGCTACATCAGCCAACGCCATTAAATTGACGTTTTCTGTGAAAATAGAAATTGAATTTAGATTTTCAAATTTCAATTTTTAGATTATAAATTGTACGTATATTTTGGGAATGTTTAAAAAATGTTGACAAACAGTTTTAATAGTTTACAATCATGATTTTTTTAAATATATTTCAAAGATTTCTCAATATTTCAAAAAGAAATTCACAAAGTTTTGACAATATTTCAATCAATTCATAAAATTTTCAAATATTTAAAAAAAAAAGTTTTATTCTTTATACTCTTCTTAAAATAATAAAAGCGAATAAATCATTTTGTCGATTGAAATGTAAAAATTCTACTTTATTATGTAAAAAAGTGTACTTAGTTTTCCAACAATAAAGAAAATAAAAAAAATATAATAAAAATTTGTGCTAAATTCAACCAAATTATTCACTGATTTGTATGCAGATAATTTTGAATATGGATTATCGTAAAAATTTTTAAATATGTTTGAAAACTTCCACTTCATATTTCAACGAAAAAGAGAATAAAAGAGATAAATTTCTGACCTTAATTTAATCAAATTATTCATTCATTTTTGAAAATATAATTCTAAACATGAATACCGTTAAAATGTTTAAATCTTGTTTATACTTTTTTTAAATGATAAGAGTGAGCGAATAATTTTCATGAGTAAAATGTAAAAAATTGTAGTTAATTTTTCAACAACAAAATTTTAAAAAAATTGTATGCCAAATTCAACAAAATTATTTATTCATTTTTAGGCAAATAATTTTGAATAGGGATTATTGTACAAATGCTTAAATATTTTCAAAAATTCTACTTTAAATTTCAACGAAAAAGAGAATAAAAGAGATAAATGTTTAACGTTAATTTAATCAAATTATTCATTCATTTCTGAAAATTGAGTGCTAAGCATGGTCAACGTAAAAATTTTTTATTCTTTATACTATTTTAAAATGATAAAAGTGAACGAATAATTATCATGAATAAAATGTAAAAAATTGTACTCAATTTTTCAACAACAAAAAAATAAAAAATAAATGGTTATACTAAATTCAACCAAATTATTCATTCATTTTTAGGCATGTAATTTTGAAAACGTATTATGGTAAAAATGTTTAAATCTTTTTTTTTTAATTCTACTTTATATTTCAACGTAAGAGAGAATAAAAGGAATACATTTTTTACCTTAATTTAATCTCCTCGTATCCTCTCCAACGCATGGGTGGTTCATCTTCATCCACATGCGCATTGGGATGGATCTCCTCATGTTCGGGCTAAGGCTCACAGGCGGGTATTTTAACACGTCACAAAAACTTGAAAACTATATTAAGAAATCACACAACTAATAAATCACGAGCTAAATGAGCACTTCGCTCCACAAACATATTGTAGGCTAAGCGTAGCGCACTATTTGTTACAAGTAACTGAGATATCCGGAATATCTCATACGGATTACAGTTAATAAGAATGTTATGAAGATAAATCAAGCACTCCGCGTCCGTTAATCGATAAGCAATAGCCATCAGGCTATATACCAACTCTTCGGTTTTCATCATTATGATATTGGGGGGTTTTGAGGTTAAAAATGAACATTTCCTTCACTCAAGACTATTGCGCGAAAACTAATCCCTCCTACTACATACTTTTGTGTTTCACATCCCTCCACCCTCCCCGTACTTTTGAAACTTGTCCACTGCATCCTCGATACCGGCTCGAAAGAGGTTAACTTCGTAGGACAATAAGACATCGGTACCTGCCGTACTATGCTGTTTTTGTGGAGGTGCCTGGTGAGCTTTTGAAATTCGTTCATCGACTCTGTTTACGAGGTGGTCGAACTTTTCATAGGAAATTTTCTACACCTCTGTCTAGTCTACATCAGTTTTGAGAACCAACAGTAACGGTGTTTGCACAGGGTTTTTCCATTCTATAGACTATCACATAATCTTCAATTGTATCAGGTGTAATTTATAGTCTTGAAAAGATCTACCTTTTTAACAGGTACAAGAAAAGGTAAAAAAAACTGCTTTAGTCTACATTTTATCGTGTAGCTAAATGTTCACAACAGGTACTTCCTCTTTTTCGTAAAGTGAATTTAGAATACAATGAGTTTGAAGACCCGCTTTTTTTCTTCTTGACTTCCATGAGTGACCCTAATAAAATTACAAATTGTTGTATTGTAACTTGCATCACAAAGCATTGTACACGCGTTTGCAATATTTACTTTCCATTTCGAACGAAAAAATTTCAGTATCTCCTTTAAGATTTTTTTTTAGAATTTTTCCACCGTATTTTTTTTTTATAACCACCTCGGCAATTTATTTCCCTACATCACAATTGGTTAGTTTCCAAAATCATGTGCTTTTGTTATTTAATTGCTTTACACACTGAATGAAACCTACTCAGTCTACGGTTTTTGAATCATGTAGACCTTTGTATAATTTTTGGAAAACGCAGATTGTTATGTGTAATTTATGGTATGCAGGTGTGAGACACATATTCTTTTGCGATGTCTCTGGAAAATATGGAATGTCATGTGTGATTTATAGATGCAGGTGTGAGGTACATATTATTTTGTTAAATTTCTGGAAAATTGGAATTTTCAGAACTTACGAAGTCTCGTATGTGATTTATAAGTGCAGGTGTTCAACACGTATTCTTCTGTGGAATTTTTGGAAAATACGGATTGTCATGTGTGATTTATAGATGCAGGTGTGAGCCACATATTCTTTTGTGATGTTCCTAGAAAACACAAAATGTCATATATGATTTATCGATGCAGACATATTCTTTTGTGATGTTCCTGGAAAACACAAAATGTCATGTATGATTTATCGATGCAGGTGTGAGTCACATATTCTTTTGTGAAATTCCTGGGAAATTGGAATTTTCAGAACATATGAAGTATCATGTGTGATTTATGGGTGCAAGTGTTCAACACATATTCTTTTGTGAAGTTTATAGAAGGAAATATTGTCATGTGTGATTTATAGGTTACAGGTGTTCAAAATCTTTTGTGAAACTCCGAGAAATTAAGGATATGTGTGATTTATAGTACACACACGTGTTCTTTTGTGTGATTTTCTTGGAAAACACGATTTCTTTTGTGTGATTTACATACATCACATATTCTTTTGTACAATTCCCATGACATGTATTTTTAGGGCTGATAGGATATTACAGAAAATTTATTAGGAATTTTTCAAAAACAGCCAAGCCTTTAACACAACTATGAAAAAAGCATTGACTACATCCCCAATATTAAAATATCCCAACTGGAATGAAGAATTCATCCTTACAACAGATTCATCGAACGAAGGAATAGGTGCAGTGTTATATCAGGGAAAGATTGGGCTAGACAGACCCATTGCATTTGCATCAAGAACCCTAAATAAAGCTGAAGAAAGTTATACAACAACCGAGAAAGAATTACTGGCCATAGTATGGGCAGTGAAACATTTTAGATACTTTCTTTATGGTAGGAAATTCAAAATAGTAACCGATCACAAACCTTTAGTTTGGTAATTTTATGTAAAAGACCCTACAAGTCGCCTACTAAGATGTAGAATCAAACTTGAAGAATATGACTACGAGGTGGTTTATAAGAAAGGAATAATCAACACTATTGCCGACGCTTTATCAAGAATACCACAAGACAAAGTCACGATCACACAAGAAGAAATGGACAAAATAATTGAGTATGTAATTAGGAAACCAGACCCTGAAGAAATACGAACCCTGACTAAGGAATTAGAAGAGGAAATAAAAAAGAATAGAGAAATTCATTTTGCGATATCTTCTCGATTTGAAACAAATAAAATTAAATGTTTACAACCAAGAATGACAAAAAAGGAATTCAACGAACAAACGAAAGAAATTAGAAATACAATTTTTAATTGGAAAATTATTATACATGGTAATCCAGCAATGTCAGCGAAACAAGAGATTATCAAAAAATTAAGAGAAATTAATCCGTAAGTACAAATTGAATGGATAACGGAACAAATAGACACAAAAAAGCTAGATAGACCCGAGGGAATAGCTGAAGTAGAAATAGGAGAAGAAATCGAGGAAGAATTAGAAAATATAGCTCAGGAAGGTAACGCGAAATTAGATAAAGTCATAAAATTAATGACTGCAGCAAAACCCATATTAAATGGATATTTAAATATGGCTAACGCAACACCGATTGGAGAATTAACAAAAATTCTGGAACCAATTAAAGATAGGAGATTTAATTGGATAATAAAAGCATACGGTTTAAAAAACAAAATAAAAGAAGATCGAATAGAAAGAATTACACGAAAATTGGGAACCAACACTAAAGTAATATGGATTAAAAATTTGCCTGCAACTCAAGAAACTATTAGGAAAACAACGGTATTCAAATCTAAAATATTAAATCAAATGATAATTAGGAATGAACTCGGTCCTACAAGAATTAAAGAAATATGGAAAACCAAACAAGAATATGAAGAAGATAACAGAATAAAAATTTCACCACAAGAGACAAAAGAAACTTTGACTAAATTCCTTGAAGAACAACTAAACGAACATACTATTGGAATATTTTACGAAGAATTACAAGAAAAATAAATCAAAAGACTGAAAACACAAACAAGAAGGAAATTATAAGAGAAGCTCATGAAGGAATATTGGGCGGCCATTACGGAAAAGACATTACTGTGCGACGAATTAGAAATATCACTAATTGGCCAAATATCACTAAGGACGTAGAAGAATTCATAGAAAATTGTATTATTTGTCAAAAATACAAAGGGGGAAAGATGGATACCTCATACACCGAACCAGACATACCAGAAGCTCCCAACGATAAGATAAGCATTGACCTTATGGGCCCTTTAAAAGCCACCAGTCAAGGAAACGAATACATTGTCGTAATTCAAGATTATCTGACAAGGTATATCTCATTGGAGGCTATTAGGACCAAAGAAACTAAAAATGTAATAAAGGCCGTATGGAATGGATGGTTAAAACAAAATGGAAAACCTAAGGAAATATTAACAGACAATGGAACCGAATTTACCTCAGAAGATTTTAAACAACTAACAAAGGATTTAAGAATTAAGCATACTTTTACAACTAGCCATCATCCAGAGAGTAATGGAAAAAACGAAAGATCACATAAGAAAATTGTAGAGTACATCTCAATGCATACACGTGATTTAGAAGACTGGGATGAAACTCTGGACAAAGCAACTATAACTTATAATATGACTTTCAATCGGATAATTGGATACACCCCTTACGAATTACATTTTGGACGAAAGGCAAGAGAAATATATGAGGAAGAAGAAGAAGAAAAACGATATTATGAAAAATTGGAACGACAGAAATTACTAAATGAAAATAAATTAGAAGAAGCCCGAAGAAAAATAAAAAAAGCCCAAGAAATACAATCAAACCCCCTGAAAGAAAAACATTTTAAGCCAGGTGACAAAGTACTACAGAAAAATCATAGGTACACTAAGGGAAGTGAAAAATGGTTAGGCCCTTATCAAATTAAAGAAGTAGGACAAACTCATTGCACTTTATTAAATAACAGTAAAATACACAATGATGATTTAAAAATCTTTGTTACAGATGAAGATCATATTAATAACATGGATAATTCTCATAATGACAACATTGTACCTCAGCCAGGCACAAGTAACGCTAACAGAAATTAAAGGAAACTTCTACCGAGAAGAATTAAGAAGAGCAATTGTATGTGACAACGAATGGACAATTACAATCGGAATAAATTTAACCAATACTCATGAAAGAATGAACACAATAATCAAAATCAAAGAATTTCTATCTTTCAACTGCGATGAATGAATCTTTAAACCAACAATCCTTAGCATAACGGCACAAATAAATAGACTAAAAACTGAGGAAATCATGTTACACAATATCATGGGTAAATGACGCTTTAAAAGAGGTTTGTTAAATAGAATAGGAGATGCCTCTAAAATGCTTTTTGGTACTCTTTCATAGAATGATTTAGAAGGAATAAATGAAGAATTAGACCATCTTTACGAAAATAATAATAAAATATCAAGTGTCTTAACAAATCAGACAAAAATTCTGAAATTAATACTTGATAATTCATCTCAAGACATTAGAGGAGTAAATTCAAGACTAGCAATTGAAAATCAAGCAATGAGAAATTTATTAAGAGCAAGTGACGAAAATAAAAGAAATATTATTCTTCAGGACAAAATCACGCTAATTGATACATTCATCATGGAACTTAATGAGGACATAAATACAGCCTTAAATTCAATGAACTTAGGAAAACATGGAAGTATAGAATCAACTCTAGTCACGCCAAAAATAGTTAAAGAAACTGTTAGGGAATTTGAAAAGGAACATGACTCCCGATATCATTACGAAGGTTCGGAAATAAATTATCAACGAATAATCGATTCTAGTGAAATCAGCATATTTGCTAAACAAGACACCTTAGTATATATATATATATTAAAAGTACCTCTACTAAACCAAGATGAATTAACCATTGAACGTATAATCCCTATCCCACATAAGAAAGATAATATTTATTATAATAAAATAGTAGACCTTCAATGTATGCTAACAGGGAAATATCACTATGTGCCTATAGAAAAGGAACAATTAAAAGAATGTAAGGATCTGAGCACATTTAAAATCTGCAAGAGAAACCAACCTAATTATATCATTAAGTTAGCACCTCCACAATCAGATTTTGGGATTCTTTATAGTTCAGAATTTTGGGCTTTCTTTGGGTACCAATAAACAATTTTGGACTTCTTTATTTTTTTCAAAGAATCAATTCTTTTGTGGAAGCGCTAGCTTACATAAAACTAGCACCTCCACTTCCTAAAATCACAAAATACTAGAAATTCAGAGCCACCAAAATTTTAGGCTTATTTGAGCTCTTGAAATACACAAAAAAGAATTTCAACCAATAGAGTCAATAGAGTCTCTGATTTTTGAACTCCTCGAAAATACCCACTCGGATTTTTTGACTCCAGCCCTTAACGTTAAAAATCAACCCCTTTGTACCACGCAGATATAACTTTGTCAAAAAATCATATTTTTAAGAATTTATTCTAATCCAAAAATCGAAGTGGGTATTTTCGAGAAGCTCAAAAATAAGAGACTGTATTGACACTAAAATTCTCAAAAAGATTTTTTGACAAATTCATATTAACGTGGTACAAAGGGGTTGATTTTTAACGTTGAGAGTTGAAGTCCATAAATCGGAGTTAGCATTTTCGAACAAAGAAAGTCCAGAAATACGCCGGGATTACATTTGTGAAAAATACAAATTTCTTGACGGGAGCTTATTTTTCAACTTAACCCCTTCGTTGGCATTGACGCAAAATGCGTCAATCTTCTTTTTCCCCGTTTAACTTACTCGGATTTTGGATTCAAGTCTTACTCGGTGGTTTTTGGAGTCGCTGAATCCGAATATGAAGTCAAAATTTTTTAATTCAAAATCGCGGATCCAATATGGCAGACGAAATACCAAAAAACGGCTCGATTTGGATAAATCTCGGCACTTACGGGTTTTTGGGGTCGCTGAATCTGAATCTGAAGTCAAAATTCGAACATTCAAAATTTCGGATCCAATATGGCGGACGAAAATACAAAAAACTGCTCGATTTGGATAAATGTCGGTACTTACGGTTTTTGGGGTCGCTGAATCCGAATCTAAAGTCAAAATTAGAAAATTCGAAATGACGGATCCAATATGGCGGACGAAAATACAAAAAACGACTCGATTTGAATAAATCTTGATACTTTCGGGTTTTTGGGGTCGCTGAACCCGAATCTGCAGCTAAAATTAAAAAATTTTAAATGGCGGACGAAAATACAAAAAACAGCTCGATTTGGATAAATATTGGTAATTATATGTTATTTAGGTCGCTAATTACGCTAATTACGGCTTCGTAGAATTTACTAAACGGTGTAGTAGATCCTACTACTCCGTTTAGTAAATTCTACCAAGCCAACAGTAGGATCTACTTTGTATGGTCTAGTCTGTCCATTTTGAATGATCCAATTTTCAATTTATATTTGTAATTAGCGACCTAAATAACATATAAGTACCAAGATTTATTCAAATCAAGCCGCTTCTTGTATTTCCATCAGCCATTTTAAATTTTCAAATTTTTACTTCAGATTCAGATTCAGCAATCCCAAAACCCCGTAACTACGTAGATTTATCAAAATTAAGCCGTTTTTTGTATTTTGGTTCGCCAAATTGGATCCGCCATTATAAATTTTGGAATTTTGACTTCAGATTTGGGTTTAGCGGCCCAAAAAACCCCAGGATACAAATTTTCAGCATAACAAATTTTCCTGCCATTTTGGGCACTTTTTGTCGAATTCTCTCTGCCAACGGAAGGGTTAAGGGTTGCTTTGGGAAACTGTTTTTTGCGATTTTCAAGACCCAAGAAACGCCCGAAATTCCAGCAGAATTAAATTTTCATCATTTTGTGATTTTAGGAAGTGAATGTGCTCCAGCGGACACTGTTATATAACTGTGATGCAACAGTTCTAGAACACAAAAGAACATGTTCTGTAACAGGGATAGAACATACTTAGACCATAGTCTAAGTAATGTCGTCCCCAAATGGACGTAGCAGTTCTGTAACGCTGTTACAGAACCTTGTTCTATCAGAGATCTGTAACAATTCTAGAACAGCGTTATATGTAACAAAAATATTCTTAGAGCAATTTATGAACATGGTTACAGAGTAACAATTTTCTATAATAGTGCCGTAACACATATGTAACAGTGTTACGATGTAAATTTGTTCTGTCATTGTTCTGTAACAATTCTGGAACAACGTTATATGTCAACAAATATTTTTAGAACAATTTATGAACAGGTTTACAGAGTAACATTGTTCTGAAATAGTGCCGTAACACATATGTAACAGTGTTACGATGTAAATTTGTTCTGTAATCGATCCGTAACAATTCCATGACGGTGTTACAACGTTTTTGCATTTATTGTAACAATTCCGTAACAGTGTTACAACGATATGTGACAAAAAAATGTTTTTTGTATTATTGCTGCACTTAGCTTATATTTTAAATAATCCAATTTCACGCACGGTCCCCTACACATATAATTGGACGCTTAAACCCATTGAAAAATCGCACTCGCTGGGGGATTCGAACCCTACCTAAACTATCTAACCGTATGTACCTAGCCGATGCCTTAGCCAATTGAGCTATAGAACCGCTTGAACGTTCGTGACAAAATGTCGGCTATGCTTTTTTACTGAAAAGCCAGGGTCATCTCAGAAATATATTCATTATTTTTTTTAGTTAAGGCATATTATGAGAAGATGGGTTTTAAAAATTGTAAGGTGCAAAGGGTATAATCGTTAAGCATGCAAAAAATGCCCCAAAGGGAATCCAATGTTGTGTCAGCCATATGAAAGCATACAATCAAAAAAAATTTGTTCCAAAATTTCAAACCGTTAGCCGCCACATTTGATGAGTTAGAGTGGGTAACGTCCATTTTAGTTTTTAGTTTTTTTCTCTGTTCCTGTCGTTAGAAAAAATCTGAAAATATTTACAGTACTTCTTTCAGTCATTCTCAGCGTGCGCGATTTTTTCGTAAAAAATTTGGTGGGAAATTCGAACTCAGAAAAAATTTCAAAATTTCTTTTTGTATTTTTTCGTGTAATGAAACTCAAGTACTATCTCAGTTTTTTTACCATAGAATAGTCAATCAAAGAGCTATTATTGTAAATTTTTTCAGATTTTTAAATTTAGGAGATCTTAGTGTGAAAAATTAAAAACTGTAATTTTCACATATTCCAACTCCTGAGGCCCATTGATACCTGAATATATTTATATAATACAGTTATATAAGTGTATTCATACATTATTAGATACATTATATATACATAATGCATATATACATTGTAACAGAAAAGATAAGATGATTATTCGTGGTACTATTATTTTTGAAATTTTTTTGAAGTTTCATTTATATATCTGCTTTATTTTCATATTGATTGAAAACTAAATTCTCGACACTGTCCTCATTTATCACAGTCACACATTTTTTTTGAGAATAAACTCCTCAAAATTTCTGCCGGTCTGATGATTCTCGAAAAATATCGACCATAAACTAAATAGTACACTACCGTCGAAAGTTGTCAGTACGATCAGCGAAAGTACTATTAAAAATCACTGCTGACTTTGAAACGTGATTACTCGTTCCCAAAATGGGCTCTCTTTCTATCATGTGAGTTATACAAAAAGTTTCGATCCTTTTGAAATCTGAATAGTCTATGGCCGATTAAACATCTTCGTCTATCGTACGAGATAGGCAGAGAGGTTCGATCGTATTTAAACGACATAGATCGAATTCTCAGACAGAGAAGTCCAATCGATGATGAACTATACAGCTTTCAAAACTATCGAACCTTTTTGTCTAACTCACATGATAGAAAGAGAGGTCCTGTCGATTTTCAACTTTAAAAAGCCCCGGAGTCCCACTGCAAACAAAAAATTAATTTTATCCAAGTTCGTGCTAGTTATTTTTTTTGTTTTGTTCAAAAAATAGGGATAGGAATACAAAGATGGAGGCTATTGAATATTTAATCACATTAACGAATTTTTTTTACAAATACGTCTTTATTAATAAAACACAAGATCACAGATTAAAGGTTTATACTGAATAATAATACTGAATCACATAATTCAAAGTTTCAACCTCGACGTAATATTAATCTTTGGCGCATTCTATCACACACTTTATTCGAGCTAATTACTAATTATAAAAATTGGATAATAATACTGTAAAATATTAATGGTTCGACATTACTCAGGAAGATATTTTTGCGCAACTACTGGTGGGGTTCCGCATCAAGTAATTGTAAGGCTTGATTGAACTCATCGCCCTCGATCATAACAATATTTACACTACTTGTTTTATCCGAACTGACAATTCTGTTGATGGCATTTGATTCATAAGATTTTTTTGTACCTATGATTTGTAAAATGCTTTTCGGTAAAATATAATCGTAGCAAAATTTGTGAAGGCGTTTTAACCCGTATCTTATAGAAAGCAAGCTTTGCAGCATAGGCAGCAATATTCTGTTCCTTAATTTGTTTTTTACTAAATTCATCTGGCTGAAAACACGCTCAATATCAGCATTTGATAGCGGCAAGACGAGCAAAGTTATTGCTAACTCAGCTAGTTCAGCGAATGGATTCGATCCAGATGAATCACGATACGAATCTACCTCAGTCCAGAATAATAATGTGTCTTTAACATTTTCCCAGTGAAACTCAGAAATTCTAATCCATTGATTTTCGATTTTTGTGATTTTGAATGGATCCTTCACGAAAGTTTTGACTACATCAGTAATTGGAAGTTTAACTCTTTTTAAACTTTCACTTACTGAGAAATACCGAATTTTTTCCATGACCTCTATATGGTTAGGTAACCTATCTTTTAGTTCTTTGGCTAAGCTGATTAAAAACGAAATGCACCGTTTTCTGACTAGCATTTTAACTTCCGGTGACAAAGGATATTCTGTACACGCTGAATCAAAGCTATACCCTAAATAAGGACATGGGTCCAAATAATTTTCAATCGGATCTTTAAAAAGATCAATTCTTGCAGTAGGATTGACGACCCTTTTAACAATAGACACATATGTGTTTTTCAAATCGCTTAACAGCTTGGTTGGATCTGCAATATTCGACTCGAAACTTTTGAGCGTGGTTTGCAAATCTTGCAAAATGGAAAGCAAAAAGGAGAGGTATACATAATTGGCATTGTCATTGTACATACTCGATAAGACTTCAGCGGTGTAGCAACTGTCCCTAGTACGTGCAATCCCAAAATGTGTTTTCAAGTCTGGCCACTGACTTATGATTCTAAACACCGCTGGCTCAATCGACAGCCAGCGGGTATCCGCGACGTTGATCATTTTCAAAGGTATTTCGTCTGCATTAATCAATTTATAAATTTCTCTATATGCTTTTTGCCGATTGGTTGAGTGAGAAAACCAATGATGGGTTTCACGTATCAAAAATTCTATATTTCGTGGAAGACTTTCCTTAGAAGTTGAAGAAACGGCTAGCTGAATGGAATGACAAATGCATTTAATTAAAATTAAATTTGGCAAATTCAGATCGCGTTTGAGTTTTTCATAAACTCCATTGTGCTGACCGATCATAACACTAGCGTTATCCGTGCCTAATCCTTTAAAATTTTCTTTCGGCAATTTGTACTCTTTTAAAATTTCTTGGATACTTTGAGAAATCGCCTCTGCTGTCCCATTTTCAACTTCTACTATAGCTAAATATGTGGATATAAATTCTCTATTTTTTCGACTATAATACCGTATCACGGTACCCAAGAGTTTTGTAAAACTTACGTCCGTTACCTCATCTACTAACAAGCTATATGGACTATCTCCTATATCTTCTATCAAATCTTTCACAAAATGCGGAGATATAACATTTTTTATGATATTTCCGCATTTTGTTCTACGTAATTGCACATTTACATTTTTGTTCACTCTATTATTAAGGTCGGACAAATGCTCACAACCGCTTGGTGAGCCGTGCATTGCGCAATATAAACAGAGTAAAGCTTCAGTTTCACTTTTTCTCAACGTACCTTCATCTACTTTTTCAAAACTAATTTTTTGTTGCCTACTTGAAGAAAATGGTGCCGCGCGTCTCCGATGTGTATCCGTCTTGAGATGCTTCATGAGGGTTCCTTTGTGGGCTTGCAATTCATTCTTACAAAACGCCAAAGTCCTGTCGCCTTCAATGAGTGCTATTCAATCTCTAAAAATTTCCATTTGCTCCCAAGCTGGTCGGTAGTTCTGTTCATATTTGGGTTTTCCCATTTTTCACGAAGAATAATTTCTGTAGAAATAATATTCAATTACTCGTCATATTCATGAACAGCATTACACACAGAAAATTTATATACACATTTATAAATAATTATTCTTTACTTATACGTTAGGTTAAGTTTATTAAATTCATATCATATAACTGTTATTCCTATAACACTTACATTTTTTGAATAAAATTTCAATTATGTCGGATAGGAAAGAAGAAATAAAATATCGTAAATTATAACATTTAAAAAGAAACTAAATGCGCGCGCGTTCTTTCTCGTTTTCTTAAAAGGAAAGAGATATGGTAAATATAAGTTATTTATTTGATACATACTTTTTCATTAGGTAAATAAGCATGCAGGCTTCACCGAAGTCTCAAATCCCACTCTTCCAATTTCTGAGGAATACTTTTGGTCGTTATACTTTTGCGGACAACCTTTTTCTTGGATATGTGCACCTATGTATAAAATAACAAACATTTGGATTTAGTTTCTCTTCATTATACTTTTAATTGCATTGGAAAACTTTAATTGAATCGTAATTTATTTTAATTTCCAATTTGTAGAATATTTAAAAACGAAACATGACTTCAAACTTACTTGTGTTGATACCTTCGCGTTGGCACATGAACTGACTCTGATGGATCTATCGGTCCGAAAATCGAAATGGAATGAGATTTGAAAAATAAGCTTGGAACCATGATCCAACCCACACAAGGTCTAGTCACGCGCAAGTAAAAAAAATTGCAGCCAATCAGAAACGATACCAGCTACACCGCCATATTGAAAAAATGTACAGCTGGCAGCTGTGTTGAACGGTCAGGCTTGGAACGGTCAGGAGAACCGAGATGGAATTAGAACCAAGACATTTCGGGATATAGTAACGCTGTAGGAACGCGGAAAATTCGATTTTATATAAAAAAGTTAATTTCGAACCAATTAGTTTAATTTTCCACAAAAATAGTTGAGTTTTCACGAAAAAAGACGAATTTTCTATAAAACAGGTTACTTTTCAACGAAAAAGTTAATTTTCAATCAATTAGTTGAAATCTCTACAAAAATAAAATAATGTCAATTTTCAAACCAAACAAATTTTCAACAAAACAGTGTAATTAAAAAAAAAAGTTAATTTTGAACCAATTCTCGAAGCAATTAGTTTAATTTTCTACAAAATAGTTGAATCTTCAAGACAAAAAGACGAATTTTCAACAAAAAAGTTAATTTTCAATAAAAAAGTTAATTTTCAATAAGAAAGTTACTTTTAAACCAATTCTCGAAGCAATTAGTTGAAATCTCTACAAAAAAATGTAAATTTTTAAACCAAAAAGACAAATTTTCAACAAAACAGTATAATTTACAAAAAAAAGTTAATTTTCAATAAAAAAAGTTAATTTTGAACCAACTCTCGAAGCAAATAGTTTAATTTTCTACAAAATAGTTGTTGAAAACTCATATTTTTGGTTGAAAATTTAACTGTTTGGTTGTAAATTATATTGTTGAAGATTCGTTTTTTTTCGTGGAAAATTAATTTTTTTGACTGAAAATTTAACTATTCCATTTTCAGTTGAAATTTTTGTTATGAATAATTATTTTTTTAAACTGAAAATTGCACTATATTATTTTTGACGGAAATTTGTCTTTCTTGGTAGAAAATTCAATTATTTTGTAAAAAATGATCTATTTTGGTGGCAATTTTGTCATTTTTTGTTGAAAATTAAACTATTTTGGTGGAAATTAATTTTTTTTAACTGAAAATTTAACTATTTCATTTTTAGTTGAAAAATTTACTATTACATTTTTAGTTCAAAGATTTTTTTTGTGAATAATTATTTTTTTAAACTGAAAATTGAACTATTCGATTTTTGGCGCAAATTTGTTTTTCTTAGTTGAAAATTCATGATTTTGGTTGAAATTCCAATTATTAGATAAAAAATTAATATACTCTGTTAGAAATTCAACAATTTTCCTAAAATTATTTTTTTCGTTGAAAATTAATTATTATACCTGAAAATTTAACTATTTCATTTTTTCTTGAAAATTCAACTATTTGGTTGATAGTTGAACTAATTTGTTAAAAATTCAGTTTTCTGGTAGAAGATTTTTGATTAGAGTTTGAAATAGTTTGGTTGAAAATTCTACTTTTTTGACTCAATAACAATTGTTCGAAATAAAAATTTAACTGTCACATTTTTGGAAGAAAATTAATCTTCTTCGTTGAAAATTCATTTTGTTAATAAAAATTCCACTATTTCGTAAAAAATGAATCTACTTTTTAGCAAATTCAACAATTTTGTTAAAAAATTATTTTTTGTTGCAAATTTTTCTTTCTAAATTGAAAATTCATGTATTTAGTGAAAATTCATCTTCTTTGGTAAAAAATTAATTCTCTTGGTTGAAATTTAATCTACTTTATTGAAAATTTGTCATTTCAGTTAAAAATTCACCTCCTCGGTTGAAATTTTCAATTATTCCATTTTTGGTGGAAAAAATTCTTTTGTAGTTGAAAATTCAACTGTTTGGATTGAAATTTATCTTTTTGTTGAAAAAAATTTTTTTTTTGTAGAAAATTAATCTTCTAGGTTGAAAATTGAACTATTTGTTTAAAAGTTAATTGATTTTGTTGAAAACTAAACAATTTTGTTGAAAAATAATATTTTTTGGATGTATTCGATTCGAATTCTCCTTCTAGAAGAATAATTTTATTAATTTCTCAATTGCTTCAAGATTTTCTCTTCCTAGCTGGGGAATAACGAAAACGTTATTCCCAGACCAGACCCTTAGATACGGTGACGCTGCAAAAAAGAGTCGGTTTTCTACCTCATCTTGGACGGCAAACAAATGGATCCTTAAGCGTTTTTCCCCTTGCACTTCACCCCGATGCTAGTTCGAAGCCACTCGACGAGTACTCGAGTACCCAAGAGGCCTGAGTGCTATGGGAATCTCTTTCAATTGCTATACGAATATTTTCTTTCCTAGTCATTCCTCCTCTTTCTTGAGTAGTAATAGTCAGAAAGGCCTTGACGAATTGAAAATTCCTCTATAATAAAACCATGACTTTGTGAAGCTCTTCAGGTGGGGTGATTGCTAGAGATTGATCCGCGACTTGGGTCCGAGCAGTGTTGCGGAACGAACGTGCAGGCCTCGGACTCAGTATTGACACTATTTTACACTTTTTTTTAATGATGACACTATTTTGGTACTATTTTGAACAAAATTACACTGAAGACACTATTTTCTAGGATTGTCTGCTAATGCCATTATTTTTTACTTTTTCTACTAAATCATTTTCGGGAAAATACTCCAGTTGGATCTCCAATCCGCAAATACTAATTTTCAACAAAAAATATAATAGTTGAATTTTCAGATACAAAAATTAATTTAAAACAAACAAACAAAATTAACTTTCAAGAAATTAGTTACATTTTCAACTAAGAGGTGTGAATCTTAAGAAAAATATTGAAAATTCGTCATTTTAATTAAAAATTAATTTCTTTGGTTGAAAATTCATTTTTTTAAATAAAAATTTAATTTTTTAATTTTTGCTTAAAAAATTATCTTTTTTGGTTGAAAATTCGTCTTTTTGGATGAAATTAATCTTCTTGGTTGAAAATGAATCTTTTTGGTCAAAAATTCAATTGTTCTAGTCAAAGATTCATCATTTTAGTTAAAAATAAATTTTTTTGGTTTAAAATTCAACTATTCCAGTTCAATATTTACAATTTTATTCGAAAATCCATCACTTTTTTTTGAAAATGTAACTATTTTTGTTGAAAGTAATTTTTTTAACTGAAAATTTAACCTATTTCAATTGAAAATTCCATAGTTGTTAGTAAAAATTAATTTCTTTTTTTTTTGAAAATTCAACTATTTCAGTTGAAGATTCATAGTTTTAGTTAAAACTCTTATGTTGGTTTAAAATTAATTTTTTTAACTAAAAATCTTGCTATTCCATTTTTGGTTGAAAATTATTATTTTTTTAGTTCAAAATTCAACTATTTCGTTAAAAATTAATCTCCTTGTTAAAAAATTCATCATTTTGGTTGACAATTGAACTATTTTCTTGTAAATCCATTTTTTTTAATTAATTTTTTCAACTGAAAGTTCAACTATTCCATTTTCAGTTGAATTTTCAACAAAAAATATAATAGTTGATATGTAAACCACAAAAGGTTTTAATTTTAAATAAAAAACAGATTAATTTTTAACCAAACATTGCATTTTTAATTTTAAAAAAATTTGATTTTCTATCAAAAAAGACGAATTTTCAACAAAATACTTCAATTTTCAACCAAATAGTTAAATTTTCTATCAAATTGTTTAATTTTCCAGCTGAAAATACGAATTTTTTACAAAACAGTTTAATTTTCAACCCAAAAATGTGAATTTTCAATAACAAAATTAATTTTCAAACCAAAAAGATGAATGTTCAACAAAATAGTTGAACTTTCAATCAGTGTTGAAAGCTTTAAACTTTTATTAACGCTTGTAATTTCAAATTAGCCAATTTTGAATGTAATTATTGAATGTTATTGTGCATATATAAATAACGTAGCCGACAGTGAACGAATTCTTCGACAAATCGTAAATCAGTTATTCGTCAAAATCTGCTGAATACAAATTCGAGCACTGATGTTCCTAGATTGTATTCCAATAATTCTATGACTTTTTTTCAGTTTTTCGATAAAGTCTGCGGTTCTTTAATCAAAATTATATAAGATTCTAAAAAAAAGTGGCCTATCCTAGAATGGGTGACTAGTTAAGTAAAGTTCCGACAAGTTATTTTTGCCGTGTAAATATAGGGCCGATAGTGGTGTGATACCCAATTACAAAGTTATAGTTTTATTAATTATACTTCAACAGGCCTCGGACTCACTTTAGGGATCAAAAATAGTGTAAATAGTTTCACAAACTTTAAATATTAGTGTCAAAATAGTGTCATAAAATTTTTCAAGTGTTAAAAATGAACTTCACTGTTTATTTAAAATGTTCTTTTTTAGTCTATAAATACTCTAAATTCCTATTTATTTATCGCATGCTGAACTAATGGAATCCAATAAGAAAATCCAACTATTTTCGGTTGGAAGTTCATTATTCTCGATTGAAAAGTCTATTATTAAATTTATCGTTAATTAATCATCTTTTTTATTCACAAACTTTAGTACTTGGTTCAAAATGGAATTATTTTTTTGAAAATTTAACAATTTTATCAAGAAGTCATATTTCTTGGTTCAAATTCAACTGTTTCGTTGAAAATTCGTTATTTTGGCTTGATTATTGCACAATTTGATTGAACATTTTTTTATTTCTTGGATAACAAATTTTTTTCTTATTGAAAATTTAACTACATATTTTGTTCATCTTTTTGGTTTGAAAATGTATCTCTTTTTATATAAATTTCATCTTTCTTGGTGAAAAATACAACTGCCCGGTTATAAATTACCCTTTTCCATGAAAAATCACATTTCCGGGTTGAAAATTCAACTTCTATGTAGAAAATTCGTATTTCCGGCTCAAAAATTAAACAGTTTGACAGAAAGTTAAACAATTTGGTTAGAAATTTATATATGTTGTTCAAAATTCGTCTTTCTTGGTTAAATCCAACTATTTTTCACATTAAATTAAAATTTTTTTGTTGAAATATCAACTGCTTGGTTGAAAGTTGAACTAGTTTCTTAAAAGACTATTTTTTTATTCAAAGATTCATAATTTTAGTTGAAAATTCATTTTTTTTTGTTACAAATTTTTTTTTGCACTGAAAATTTAATTATTATGTAGAAAATTCAACTGTTTTGTAGAAAATTCATATTTTCGGCTCGAAAAAATTAAACGATTTGGCATAAAATCCAACTATTCGGTACAAAATTAAACTGTTTTATGGAAAATTCATTTTTTTATTAAAAATTAATGCTCCTCAATAAAAATTTAATTACACCATTTTTGGTTGAGAGCTGATCTTTTTTAGTTTAAAAATTCAACTATTTGACACAAAATTAAACTGTTTTATAGAAAATTCATTTTTTTATTGAAATTTAATGCTTCTCAATAAAAATTGAACTACACCATTTTTTGTTCAAAGTTGATCTTTTTTAGTTTGAAAATTCAACTATTCAGATAAAAATTAATCAAATAAAATTTGAACTAACGTCACATACATTGTTCAAAATATTTGGTTGAAATTTTTTTGTAATTTGTAGAAAATTCGTGTTTTCTGGAAGAAAATTCAACTATTTGGTTAAACAGTTACAAATTTTGTTGAAAATTCATCTTTTGTAGTAGAAAATAATTTTGTTGTTGTTCAAAATGCAACTGTATTGTTCAAAATTATTTCTACATTTGGTTTAATAAAAATTTCTTTTAAGTTGAAAATTCAACTATATGTTTGGAAATTTTTGTATTTTTTTTTAACTTTGTGTTTTGTGGCAGAATAATAATCTCCTTGGTGAATAATTCACCTTTTTGGTTGAAGATTCATTTCGCTGGTTTAAAATTAGTTTTTCTATTGAAAATTAATTTTTGAAACTAAAAATTTAACTAAATTTTGTGTCGATTTTTTTTTATAGAAATTTAATCTTTTTGTTAGAAAATTCACTCTTTTAGTCGAAAAGCAACTTTTCGACTGAAAAAGTGAATAATAAATAATAATAAAATAATAATAAAAAAAATGATAATAATAAAACTTAATACTTAACTGCTAATTATTTCGTTGAAAATTCATTTTATCTGCTTAAAAATTTATTTCTCTGACTGAAAATTAAACTATTCTATTTTTTGTTGAAAATTGATCTTTTTAGTTAAAAATTTATCTAGAGCATCAACCTTTTTTCTCACAAGTTCTAATATTAATTTGAGAATTCCATTAAAATTTAAAATATTTGGTTGAAAATTAAATTTTTTGGTTGAAATTTCAGTTCTTTGGTTAAAAATCAGTTTTCTTTATTGAAAATTAATTTTTTTAACTGAAAATTTAACTCTTACATTTTTCGTCAAAGAAAAGAATTAATTTTTTTTATCAAAGACTCATCAGTTCGGTTAAAAATTTAACTATTTTGTTTAAAAATTCCTCTTTCATGGTTGAAGATTACTTATTTGAACTAAAAATGTAATAATGAAATTTCACATTAATAAATCTTGAAATTTTGTCAGTTCTGTCATGCACAACAAATCTAACATTCTTTGTCTCTGCTCTTCAACTGAAACTCAATTCTCAATTATGTGTGTGAATTTGCAACATTTATGCTTTTTTTAAGGACGATTTCAGAACATTTCAAAATGTTTCAAAAAGTATCAAAGTAAATCTGAAAAATTTGAAACAATTTTTTTTTATTTCGCAAAAATTTTCAAAAATGTAGGAAAATTTCTAATAATTTCAAAAGATATTCAGAAGTTTTGAAAATATTTTTTGAACTTATCTGAAATTTGAAGGAAAAAAAACAGATTGAAAAAAAAAATCTAGATATTTTTTAAATTTTGAAAGAAATTTTAAAGCTTTTCAGGAATTTCGAATGGTTTCAAGGTAATAACAAAAGTTTTCTAAGATTCCTGTGAACATTTTCAGTTTTAAAATTATATTTTTTTATTGAAAATTCATCTACTTAGTTTTAAAATTCATGTATTTTATCAAAAATTCTTTTTTTTTTTGTAGAAAGTTATTCGGCCGGGTAAAATATTTAACTATTTGGTTTAAAATTTATTTATATTGTTGAAAATTGGCCTTTTTTGGAAGAAAATAAATTTTTTGGATGAAAATTCAACTGTCCAGTTGAAAATTAATCTATTATAGTTGAGAATTCAAGTATGTTGTTAAACTTTTACATTTTTTGTTAACAATTAATTTCTTTGGTTGACAACTGAACCATTTTGCATAGAAAATTCATCTTTTTAGTCGAAAATTCATTATTCAGGTTGAAAATTCAACTCTCTGATTAAAAATTCATTTTCTTGTTCGACAATTCTTCATTTCAGTTGAAAATTGATTTCTTCATTTAAAATTTTAATCAGTTTAATGAAAATTATACATCTATGAGCTCGCATTTTACGATTATCAGCCCACTCACTGTAAAAACTGTGAGGAAATTTTGGTTGCAGATAATAGAATTTCGCGGTTATTTATGGAAAGTTAGCATATATAACTGATCAAATTACCATAAATGACCAAAAATGTTCACAATAATTTACCAATATTATTTTATTATTATATCATACAGTACTAAGTGGCATTCAATATGATTGAACAGATTTTTCTAAACTGAAAACTGAGATTTCGATATCAAAAAAATAAATGGTTAAACTTGAAGCGTTAACAATTAAACAATTCTAAACTTTGTTTAAAATGGAAGTTTTCTTAAGTGAGGATCTTGAAATTAAATAATTGAAAATTAATCATTTCCAAATTCTTCAGCACGCTTTCAAACATTCATTTATTTTAATCTAAAGTACAAACTTAATCTCGAAATTAACAACTTAAAAAAAAAGATTCCAAATACTGAGAAATTTTTAATTTTGGAAGCAATAATTAATTATTTCGAACTGTAAACGCTTAGAACAAAGAAAAATATATTGACCGATTTCGAATTTAAAATATTCCAAATAAAATAATTTTCGATCAGGTAAAATTTTGAAAAAAGGACAATTTCATTAGAAAAAAGTTGAAATTATATCATATCTAATTGAAAACATTCAGAATTGAACAGTTTTATTTTGAATTTAGGAATCTTAAAATCGAATGATTATACCGATTAAAATTTCGAAAATAGAACAATTTGAAAATGTTCAATATGGAATAATTTAAGCGTAGGATTTGAAAAGTTGAATAATTTAAAATACAAAGGACTTGAAATTGTATTACTTTTTGTTAAAAGCGTTAAAAATGGAATAATAAGCATTTTTAACTTTTTAATTTGAAATATTTTCAATTTAAAGCGATTAAAATTTCACAATTCAAAACAAAAAATTAAATTGAATGTTTCGAAGTCAAATCTTCCGAAATTCTATTATAATTTAATATTGAAATTGATAAGACGAATTTTTTGAAGATTTTTAATTATAAACATAGAAATTGATTGATTATTAACATAAACGTTTGAAATGGAGTAATTAAAAATGGGAAACATTAAAAATGAAGAAATGTCCAGTACGCGATATTTCATTGTCATGAATTATGATATTAAAACTTTTTGATATCAAAGCCTTTAAAATTTCAATTATTTCAATCAAATTTAGATTATGAAAAAAATATAAAATTCTTGAATTTTTAGTTGTACTTTTCAAAATTCAACCATTTCAATTAGAATTGCAAAATGAAAACTTATAAAAGAGAAAAATTGAAAATTCAGCCTTCAACTTAAAAATTGAAAACTTTAAAATTGTAATTATTTAAAATTAAACAAATTATTCAATTACTGAGGAATCAATTTCAGATAGTTGAATTTTGATATATTTCAATTTTGAACAAAACAAATTTTTAACTTTGTCTGTTTTAAGTCGTGTTATTATTAAAAATTTATTAAGCATTATTATTAATATTTGAAATCTTTTAATCAAATATTTTTCATTTAAAATTACTTATTTTTTCACATCTTCAATAAAAAATCGGAATATTTTAAGACATAACATTGAAAAGAAAAAATCAAACAAAAAAGAGCAAATAGCCCTATGTCCAGCTCTATTTGTACCGAAAAATCATTTTTATAATAAAATAATAATAAAATTTATATAAATGAGAAATAATTCAGTTTATATTTGTGAAATATGTTAATTTTAGGTAAAATGTTCTACCATTAGTACTCAAGCACTTGGTTAATGTTTCAAACATTTAATCATAAAACCGTTGAATTTATCAAAAAAACATGGGCGCAAGTAGATTAAACTTTGTATATTTATTTATAATGAAGAGAAGGTTGGAATTTGCATTTCCGTTTTAAATTTGTTAAAATTGCTTGCAATATTGCCTGAAGCATTACTTCAATTAAGAAAGCATGTTAACGTTAAATGTAATTTTAAACACTTTAATGTTAAACTTGTTTAATTGTGGGGATCTCTAATTTCTAGAAATTTGAAATTGTACTATATAAAACATTTAGGTTAAACATATTTAAATGTTGAATTCTTAAATATGAGATCATTTATTTTCGTATGCTACAATTTGAAATTGTGAATTCTACACGTAACTAATTTGAAAATTTGAAGCTTCGAATGTTTCTTTTCTTTTGAATTTCAGTGAAAAAAAAAATATTTTAGAGTTTAGGACAGGGTATAAATAAATGAAATAAAAAAAATTCCCATTAAGAATTATAATTTTTACTTTCGAACAGGGAATTTCGTGAAGAATTATGATTTTGATTTGGAACAAGTAATTTTTGACATGGAACGGGAAATTGTTAACAATAATTAAAATTGTGCTTCATAAAAAGGGAATTTACAAAAACATGCTCTCATTTTATAGAAAAACTGTGGATTTGAATGAGCTTAACATTGCTAGTCACAAAAAATGTTGCTCAGTAATTTGTTTTTAATGTCATAAATAATTTTTTACAATGATTCTCATCTGCTAAAAATTATTTCTAGATAGTTTTAGCACATATATAAGATATAAACAAAAATTTCAACTGTGTTTTGAAATGAAAAATTATCCCAATTTTGTTATGAAAAACACAAATACACAAATCTTTTCGAAATTCAAAAAACTTTGACTTTAACAAAAATTTTGGAAATCTAATAAATAGTGTAGCAAAAATTGTTTCAGAAAGTGAATATAATTCCATTCCAATTGCTTCAATTTGAATATTTTAATAAAATTCGTAAAATTTAAAACCCGAGAAATGATCGACATGTAAAAAAATTTTCCACGCTGATAGTTAAGGGACGAATCATTTAGAAGACAGTCGAATTCTAAACATGAAAAGTTTAATTTTCGAAAAAAGTTAGTTTTTATCAGAGTGAGACGAAATTTCAAGAAAATCGTTAAATTTTTGACAAAAAAAAGACTTTAACAAAACAGTTGAATGTCCAACAAGATTGTTAAACTTCCAATAAAATAGTAGAACTGAAAAAGAAGAATTTTCAACCAGGAAGTTAATTTTTCATGAAAAAAGATGAATTTTCAGCAAAATAGTTAAATTTCCCAAAAAAATGGAATCATCAAATTTTTGGTTTGGAAAACCAATTTTTAAGCAAAACAAAATGAATTTTCAACCAGTTGAATTCAACTGGAAAGAAGAATTTACAAAATAGATAAATCCTCAACCAAAATTATTATTCTTCAAAAAACAATATTGCTTTTCTACCCAAACAGGCGAATTTGTTAATAATTTATTACATATTTGAATGACTAATAATAAATTATTCAAATATCAAATATTTCATTTTTTAACTCATAAAGTAAAAATCTTCAATGAAAATGGAATAGGTATACAAAAAGGGTAATTTTTTACTAAAGTAGTTTAATTTCAAATCAAAAATATGAATTACGAACAAAAAAGTTAATTTCCAACCAAATAGTTGCATTTTCTACCAAATTGTTGAAGTTTCAAGCCTAATAGACGAATTTGGAAATTATGATAATTGATAGTTAGGACAAATAGAGGTTATGTGAGTTGACACTTCGAAAAAATAAAAATTATAATAAGTGATTGTTTGGCAACTTGATTTTCGGTCATATGAAAATTAGGTAATATGGAATTTGGGGTATATTCATGCGCCTCTCTCAAAATCAAGGCCGTTTCTTTATACAGGCTTAGATTACGCTGGACCTATATTAGTTCGAATGGAAATAGGAAGAGGATACAAATCAGAGCGAGATAAATTCAAATAACATTCATCAAACATAATTATTTAAACAAGTTATCATTCTTCATATCGATATCTTGTCCTATATTCATGCTGGATAGGTCATTACTTAGTCATAAATAAAAAGTCAAAGTAATATTAAAAATTATCTAAGACAAGGTAATCATAAGCAACAATAAATTGTTTAAACAACCAAACTTCGTTCAGTGTAGAAGAATTGTAGGGACAGAACTCGAACCGAAAGAGGCTAATCGAAATTAATGGAAATTATTTAAGCTGTCCATATGAACAAAAATAATTTAAAAGACAATTGCGCGAAAATAAGCTAGTGAACAACATTCACATTTTATTTTTCATGGGTGTAAGATTCGCATTCTTTCTGATACGAAAAGTGAGAAACTGAGACTGAAGAGACTTGTTTGACAATTTGTTGAGCACTTTTTCAGTTTTCAACAACAAATTGTTTCAACAATTATTTTTGTTACATTGCATTAATTTTCATCTCTCTCCAAGTATAAAATTGATGAAAAGTTAAATATTGATCAAAGACCGCAACTTTTTAGCATTATTTAAAGAGAATATTATTGCGAATAATAATGAACTGTTCAAACAATTATGTTTGTTAACCCGAAATAATGATAACCGCGCTCGAAATAAAAAGATAAGTTGAGAGTGAGTTGAAAAATTAGAAAAACCCGCGTCTTATCTAGTCTATTCGAAGAGGAAATTGCTGAAAATAATAATAAATAGTATAAATAATTAGGTAAAAACCTAGTTATCACGAGAAAGTAGTGTTTTAAGCATTTGAAGCATTTTTGTTTAAAAAACATACACAAAAATCAATATAAGCGTCAGCAAAATTAATAATTTATTTCTATTCTATAGCTGAACGTATAAATCAATGTTCAATTTCAACTTGATTCACCTAATATTGATGATATCGAATAAAATTTACAAAAACATCTTTTCTTCTTTTTGGAAAGACGTGTTGAACCTTATGGGGCTTCCTGAACCTCAAATAATCATTTTTTTAAAGAAAACAACGCATTTATTTTTTTATGGATTTTAACAAATTTGGCGGCGATATGGATGAAAATTCGAGAAAAAAAATTTGTCATGTATTTTTGGACCGCCCTACTATACAATCATACCTAAATATATCAGTATCTTGAATTTGGCTTGGTAAACGAATAAATAAAGTACCATTAATTTTTCAATGCTTGTGAAAATTCAAAATGTAGGATAAGGATGAAACTCATGAAAATTAATTTTGAACAACTTTCAAACTAAACACTGATTATAGAAAATTCAATGTATATTGCATTGAAATATGAAAAACAGGTACAATTTTCGGAAATGTAAAATGTTTATATTTTTGATCTTGTTTAAAGAAAAAACGATTAGCGAGGGCATACTTATTTCGCCCATTAACTTTGGCGTTCGCTGAAATATGTCATTAACAAAAAATCCGTGTATTATTTTTTACAGAATCAACGGATGAGCCATCAGGATCAGGGACACAGCCGCGCCGTAGCATTAGGATAAGTAAGTTAAAAACTAAAATACAATCTAAAACAAATTATAGAGAATTTCGCCAAAACGTGTGCACTCAAATTGAGGTACAATGAATGGAACATATGAATATTAAGCGAAATTACCCAAATTATTTATATATTTCTCTTTCAAAAGTTAGTATTTATTTTTTTTAATCTTTTGTTCCTTGCCATATTCCTCAATTCACTTTTTGAGTTTTCTTTAAATTATTTTAATTTAATAACTTGTTTTCCTACTGACATCAAATTTAGGAGAAAAATAGAAATAATTAATAAATAGATAAACGTTTCTTTCCCATCCTGGTAGGTTTGCAAAATTAGCTTGCTTACATCTCCATGGTTTTACAGGATTGTATAGAAAATTTAAAGAACATTTTTCAAACCAACATAAACTTTCAACAAAAAAATTGTGCAACAAAATTGCACGAGGAGACTTAAAAAGAATTATATTCCGTCAACAAGAAATTACTCAAGAAAATCAATTTATTTATAATAATTGCAAAAAAAAGAGTTAAAATAAGAGAAATATATTTTCAAATAACATTGTAGTTCATTAGAGACAGATATATGACATTTGGAAAACTAATGAATATAATAAATGTCATTTATTTATTTAAATATAAGACAATATTTAAATTGAAAATGATGCATAGAATTACTTTTTTAATTGTAAACCTTACAAAGTTACAAAAGTTTGTAACGTCGTTTTAATTTTTATTCGAATATAATAATGCGAATTATTTTTCAGTAATGAAAAATTCATATTACAATGATTGAAAAGCAATGAGGTGGATGGTCTTCCAAAGGTCCTTCCTGGTAGTCTAGGTGTCGAAATCACATCTTCCTCGGGAATTTAGGGTTAAGAACTGAAATTTGAGATACCGTGGTGTTTTTTCAAGGTCTTACTGTTTTAATTGTTATTTTGTTAATTAAACTCGGAGCAAATGAACAAAGAAACTTGGAGAAAATAAACAGCGAAATGGCCAAAAGTAAGGCTCTAAAATCGAATCCACCATCAAAACTTTTGAAAGAAGAGGAACGACCAGAAGAAGAAAAAAGAGCTAAGGCAACAAGAGGATGGCGTGAAAAGATTAATGAAAATCCCATTGAAAAGACTGAAGCTCAAATAAAGCGTAATCTGAGGTACAATTTTTGAGTACCTGGTTTAAAAAACCATAACTTCTAAATAACAGACATAATTTATTATTATATTGGTAATTTAAAATAAAAATTTCGATTTATTTAACTCATGAAAGTTATACACATCTGTAAATTTAGTGGATTTTAAAGAATTTTTTCAAAAGACGTGAGGTATTTCGTAGGTATTCTAAGATTTGAAGAGATTTGAAATTATTTTTTTCGAATTCAACCTGAATTCTTATCCATTTAACCTACATTCTTTTAATTCTTTGTAATCATTTTGATTCGCTCACTTCTACTTAATTCGATGGATTTAAAAAAAAATTTTAATAGTTTTTATTTAATTGATCCTGAGGATCAATTGCGAATTGAATAATGAAAGGATTTGAAATATTTTCAAGTATTTTTTTTAATTTCTAGGCATTTTTAAGATCTTGAAAATATTTCGAAATATATCAAATGATTTGAAATACTTTAGGAAATTTAAAAAAATCAGTTCAAATCTTTTTTATTCAATGAAGAAAAAATTCTTTTTTTCAAATCTAGTATATATTTTCTATCATACTATTTCTCATTTGTGAAAATTTAATTGCATTGCTTTTCTTTATTTAGGAAAGGAGAAAGAAAAGGAGGAAAGGTATCAAGACCTTAAAAGGGAGCTGCAACGACTGTACCCAAAATATTCGGTACAACTAATTGTCCCTGAGATAGGTGCTCTCGGAGGTGTGAAACTATATCTGGTTCGTAACCTAAAAGCCATACCCGCGTGCCAAATGTATGCCACGCACTTGCGAGATGGGTGCAGAAAGCTGGCATCCTTGGATCGCATCGTGTCCATCTCACGGTTGTGAGACGTGGCCATGAGTGGGATTTACCGCGGTCCTGCTGGGAGCCGGTGTCATTTTTTAAATGGCAGTTGCTTCCAGTGGGACCCTGCGGTGGTTGTTAACCTTTAATTTTTAATTATATATGTACGTATGTACTTTATCAAACAGTTTTAAATAAATATCGGCAGTGATTGTAAACTTTCTAGGTTTATCAAATTTGCTCTAAATTCTGTTAGCTCTGCAGGAAATTCGGTGATATAAAATTCGGTAATATAGGAATGCAATCTTGAGAGATTTCATTCCTATGCATGTAAACCTGATTTATTTGTATTTCAAATGTTTTCATAAAAATGGCACAATGTGGAATTTCAAGATGTTAGAATGGAAGCCGTAGCAGAGATAAATTTATAGTAATAAAAATTTAGTTTGATTTAATATTTGTTCCAACTGTAAATTTGTATGTTGATACACTTAGTTTGTATAATATCATATATATACACTACTAGGTCACTGAACTAAAAATCCTTGGGCAGAAATCTCTTTTTGTGGATCCAACGTTATTTATTATTATATATATATATATATGAATAATATTATTATTATTTATATAACTCTGTGAGGGCGATTAAAGCGACGCGTGACTCATACTTGCGATTGAAAATTGGGCGTCTTTTTGCTCCTGTAAAGTACCACGAGCTAGATAACACTGTATGTCGGGCTGCAGTCACCTGTTTAGTGTAAAGTTGCATAAAATCTTGAAGTACTGATTTTTCGTCGCTCAAGGCCATTATAGAAAAAAATGCTCATTCATAATTAAATTGACGCTAAACATTGATTATTCGTTTCTGGCAGGTATGAATTGTGTTCTTTACTAGTCAATATTGCATAAAAATTTTTTCCCGATTTTAAAAATGACATCCAAAGGTGGCTTAAGGTCATTTTCTTCATAAAATGTTAATTCAGTTGAATTTTCTCTTATTTTTTTTAATAGAGAAACAGTGTGAATTTATTCATTTTGGCAAATCAATTAGTCAAGTTTGATAAATGTTTGTCATATTATTTGAAGGACATTCAAGGTTCTTTCGCAAAAAATGACCTTTTTGTAAATTGGGATAATGAAAAAACAGTACTAACACACACAGTTATTAAAACGTTTGACTAATTTTTTTGCCGCAGTGAAGAAATACACTGTTTCTCAAAAAAGAAAAGAAGAAAATTAATTTGAATGAACTTTTTATTAAGGAAATATCCTTGACCGACCTTTGAATGTTATTGTGAAAATCTGAAAGAAATCTGAGTGCAACGTTTACTTGTAAAGAACAAAACTCATACGCGTCAGAAATCAATAATCAATGATTAGTCTCAATTTAATTAGAAATGAGCATTTTTCCCCTAAAATGGCCTTGAACGACCTCTAAATATTTTTTTTTAAATTCTGAAACAAATCAGTGGTCATTTACTCGTCAAAGGGAACAATTTGTAGGGGTGCCGAATTGAATTAATTTATCCTGTTTTGAGATCATTTTGGGTGATAGTTTAAAATTGTTAAAGTTTTAAGTCACAAGCCTACACAAATTTTAATAATAACAATTTTTTCTTATCAAATTAGTTCCAGGATTTCCAGTTCTTGGTCCAACCAGCATTCGAATAAGACTGGAGAATGGCTTTGTTTATGCTGGAAGCGTCAATTTTCCTCAATCTACCAATGAAATACCCTCCTGGCTGCATCCTAACCAACCTTCCAATACGTTTTCCTTTTTTATACAAATGAAATTGGACTTTTATTTTGAGGGGACTATGATTAGAAGTGAAGATTTGGGTCCCTTTCAAGTTCGTGTTGTGGATGGTCGAATAACCGCTTATATGCGTCTAGCAGATAACCAACATTATATAGCTGATTCCTTCAAAGTGTATAATGTCAATAATTATAATCATAATAACCAATCACCACCACCAAAGAAATACGTATATATAAACTTGCCAAGGGGTCAGTCTAGCGTTGTTTATAGGTCTCCTATAAAAAGAGTTCGTCAATCACAATGGAACCCTTTCTGTGCATCTCTTGCGGTCCAAGACCGATGAGCGTTCCATCCGCGGATCGACCGGTCAATACGCAGTTGGACAAGAATTTGCAAAAAAATTACAACTATAAGAATCTACAGGAATTTGCATGTTTTGGAGCCAGAAAGTTGTTCTTTTTCGACCTAGGATCAAAAATATTTAGAATATTGCAATGAGTATATTGCAATGAGACATTTAAAATTATGTCATTCCAATGCTCTCAATATTTGTCATCCTAGGTCGAAAAAGAACAACTTTCTGTCTGCAAATAAAAATTTGACATTTGAGAAAGAACTGATCAAGATTGTTAAACTTTAAAGAATCGAACTCTTGAAGATAAACATTTTTTTACTTGAAGTTATAAAAACTGAACCGCAAATTAGGACGCTCAAAGTGAAATACATACTTTTAAATTTTTAACTTTTGAAATTGAATCTTGACAAAATCTTCATTCAAATGCTCAATTATTTAAGCGTATAAAATGGAAGCTTTTCACACTTTACGTCTGAAATTTTTAAACTGAAAACCTTTAAACTGCAAGATATTGACTTTTATATTTTGTGCAGTTACAAGACTTGAAAAAATAAAAATCCACGCCATTATTTTCAATGCTATGTATTGAAGAATGAATCAAAAATTTATAAATTTTCAAAGTTATATCATTTTAGGCCATTTTTAGCTAGAAACATTAAATTATGGGTTGAAATTTGTTTTGAAAACTTTTTACATATTCTCTTGAAAACTTGTATGAAGAAAATCATTCAAAAAGTTTTCAGAAATCTAATGATAATTTTATTATCTTGGAACTCGAATTTTTCTTACAATTTTTTGAAAATCTTGCAAAAGTAAAAAATTTACCTCGAAATCATCTAGATGTTCAGTTGTCATTTGTTTATAAAAAATTGTAATCCTTTTAAAGATTCTCTATAAATTTATTGTTCAAAATAAAAAATAATTAAAAATTTTCCAAGTAAACTAAAGACATTTTTTTATTTTCTTAAAACCTTCAAAGATCTTGAAAAAGCTTCAACATTCTATTTCGAAATCTTCGAAAATCTAAATTTAGTTTTTTATTTTTCGAAATCTTTTCCAGTTTTAAATTAAGTATTGTAAAATATTAACGATGCAAGGCTTTCTATTTGAAATAATTCAGTTTAAAATGTTTTAGTTTTTAATATTTGATTTATTATTGCTCATTTTAAATGAATCTATTAATTTGAAATTATTCCAAAATTAAGAATAGTTTATGAAGTTTCAATCGAAGTTTACATTTTTGTTAAAAATTCATATTTTCGGATTGAAAATGCAACTGTTTTGTTGAAAATTCTTCTTTTTGGTATAAAAAATTCATTATATTGGTAAAAATTCAATTCTATAGTTGAAAATTAAATTTTTTGTTGAAAATTCTTGTTTTCGCGTTTAAAAAATCCACTATTTTAGAGAGAAAAAATTATTTGGTGAAACAGTGAAATTATTTAGTGAAAAATTAACTTTTTTTTTTTAAATTAAGTTTTTCGTTGCAAATTTATACTTTTGAATTAAAAAATCCACTATTGTGTTAAAAGATGCAATTACTTGGTTTGAAAATAACTTTTTTGTTGAAAATTCAACTGTTTTGTAGAAATTTAACTCTGTTGTTAAAAATTAATATTTTCGGGTTAAAAATTCATATTTTCGGATTGAAAAATCAACTGTTTTGTTGAAAATTCTTCTTTCTGTGATAAAGAATTCACTATATTGGTGAAAAATCAATTATTTAGCTGAAAATTAACTATTTTGTTGAAAAATCATATTTTTTGAATGAAAATTCAAGTGTTTTGTTGAAAATTCGTCTTTTTACTTTAAAAAATTCATTCTCTTGACAAAGAAACAAATTATTTGGTGCAAAATTAAAACTTTTTGGTTGAAAATATCTTGTTTTGTTGAAAGTATCTTGTTTTGTTGAAAAATCATATTTTTGGGTTAGAAATTCAACTGTTTTGTAGAAAAATAACTCTGTTGTTAAGAACGCATATTTTCAGGTTGAAAATTCAACTTTTTTGTTCAAATTCTTCTTTTTGTGATAAAAAAATTCACTATATTGGTAGAAAACCAATTATTTGGTTGAAAATTCTTCTTTTTGCGTAAAAAAATACTCTATTGTGGCTAAAAATGTAATTATTTTATGAAAAATTTAACTGTTTTGTTAAAAATTCTTCTTTTTGAATTAAAAAATCCACTATTTTATTAAAAAATTAAATAACTTGTATTAAAAATAACTTTCTTGTTGAAGATTCAACTATCTTGTTGAAAATTAATTCTGTTATTGAAATTTCATATTTTTGGGTTGAGAATTCTTCTTTTTGCGTAAAAAAATACTCTATTGTGAGTAAAAATTTAATTATTTTATTAAAAATCAACTTTTTTGTTTAAAATTCAACTGTTTTGTTCAAAATTCAACTGTTTTCTTCAAAATTCTTCGTTTGGAATTAAAAAATGCACTATTTTATTAAAAAATTAAATAACTTGGATTAAAAATAACTTTTTTGTTGAAAATTCCATCTTTTTGTAGAAAATTAACTCTGCTGTTAAAAATTCATATTTTCGGCTTGAAAATTCTTATTTTTTACTAAACTTGATAATTAGACCATCAAACTAAAAAATCGGTAATAACTGCTCGTTATTTTTGCTAGAAAAAAATAACAAATAAATAACAGCACAGTGAAATATTCACCTGTATTTCCTCCTCTTTCTTTTTGAGGCTCTGCTTATTCCGTATCATGATTTCCTTCAGAGTCACTAACTGACTTTTGCTCTGTTCACACGATTCCTTGAGATCAAGAGGCTCATCAGGACCTCCTTCCGCCGGACCTGGCGGTTCTTCCGGATTGCCGGACATCGCGATCTGCACAAATAATAACAAAACAAACCACTTCATTATTATCCACTAAAAATTACCACTAAACGGTCCCTTTTTAAGCAATTTTCCATAAATAAATGGCAGTCAAAGTTTCCTGAAAATGGCAAGAAGTCTCACCCACTGATCTCATTTTTCACGACTAATTGGATAGGCAATCGACTGGGGTAAACTAATTATGTTAGCTTTCGAAACTGTAGGATAAACACACACACTATTCAACCCTTTTGCCATGGTCGTTGTAAATTACGCGACTACAAGGTCTTAGACCCCTAATTCACTTATCACACAACATTTTTATATTCTATTCTTCATACAACACTTTAAAAATAAAAAAAGGAAATTGTTGATAACAATTTCAAGTTTATGATCTTTTTAATTCATAATTTTTAACATCGAAGGGTTAAACTCTAGTTTGTCATTTCGAAACTTCATAACATTTTTGGTGATAATTCATTCCAAAAATAAGATTTCGAAAAATCTCTCATAACCTCAAAATCGGGAAAATGTAATACAAAAAATCAGGTATATATTAGAGTGGATATATTAAAGTGAATATATAACAGTCCAGTGAATAATAAATTCGGTAAAATAGCAAGGACAGGAAGAAATTAATTAGTTTTGGAGAGATCCGAAATGTCAACAATTGAGGTTATGTGAAGCAGATATTGATATTTTTCAAAGTTTGTGCTTCCTGGAGTTTTGTCACTGGCTTTTTTGAAATTGGTGATGCAAATTTTGGAGGAAGAAAGAGTAAATAGTAAATATACTCACGTTTATTTATCTTTTTGAGATGTCAAGATGGTAACACGTCACTGTTCGTTGACATAGTTTTCCTCGACAAATGCACTCTTCAGCACTTGTAACTTCCGAAATTGATGCACTTTGAGGCGAAAATAATTAATTGGATTTTCATAGGAAGCGGGATTTATTTATTTGGAATGGAGGAAGAAAAATTAGATTAAAAAGAATTGCGAAACTGTTTAGGAGCCGAACCATCCCTTCCCTTGATCTACCCGTGCCGGAAACTGTTGGACAATGCGACTGCGCATGTGGCGCCGCGCTGCTTATTTTTGAATTAATTTAATTTTCGAATTGAGAACAATCTGGCGAGTTTTAATTCTGTCTTACTTTTTTCGCTAATGTCAGAGGGATGGGAAATAATACAAAATTAATCTGTTGAAGGGTGATCGTACAAATAGGTTTTATTAAAAAAATATATATTTTCTACCAAAAGAGACGAATTTTTAACAACAACAAAATAGGTGAATTTTTTAACTTTTTAAAAAAATAAATAACTATTCAAAATAATAGTTGAATTTTCAACAAAATAGTTGACTTTTCAAGAATATAATTAAATTTTAAAAAAACGGGTAAAGTTTCAAAAAATAGTTACATTTTTAACAAAATAGATACATTTCCAAAAAAAAGAAGACTTTTCTACCAAAAAAGATGAATTTTTAACAACAAAAAAATAGGTGAATTTTCAACTTCTTAACAAATAATTCATTATTTAAAATAATAGTTGAATTTTCAAAAAAATAGTAAAGTTTTCAACAAATTAATTAGATTTTCAAAAAAATGGTAAAATTTTCAAAAAATATTTACATTTTTAACAAAATAGATAACTTTTCAAAAAAATAGTTACATTTTCAAAAAAATTGTTTCAATTTTAACAAAATAGATCAATTTTCAACAAGGAAAGAATACTTTTCTACCAAAAGAGGTGAATTTTTAACAAACAAAAAATGGGTGAATAATTAATTATTCAAAATAATAGTTAAATTTTCAAAAAAATAGTCAAATTTTCAACAAAATAATTAAATTCAAAAAAAATAGTTACATTTTCAAAAAATAGTTACATTTCTCACAAAATAATTAAATTTTCAAAAAAATTGTTCAATTCTCAAAAAATAGTTACATGCGCGCTGGCGCTCGTGTGTTTAGCTCTGAAGTGGTACTTATAAGTACCGCAGTCGCCCTAAATTTCTTTCCGTGTAGGATGGGGAAATTTTGGATTTTCGTAAAATTGAACTCATACTTCAGGGTTTGATCGAAACAGTTTGATCGAGCAATTTCCGTCGTCTCTTTCATACAAATGATTACTAATGGACAATTTTAATATTTCTCATGATTCTTCAAACAATTTTTAATTGTTTAAACAAATGTAACTTATTTAAACAATGATTTATTCATAACAAAATGTAAAAAATAATCGTATTTTCTGATTGAAATGTAATAGTTTTGTTGAATAATTACATAATTTTGATACATATCTTTTAATGTTTAATAAATTTCTATTTGTTTAAACAATTTTGTTTTGCTTAAGCAGTTTTTTTTGCGAAAATTAAAAAAAAATAAAATGAAATCAAATACATATAATTATTTTTCTGACTGTATAATGTATAAAAAAATATATTAACCATTTTTTAATTGTTTAAACAAGTATAATTTGTTTAAACAATTATTTTTCCAAGAATATTTTTTAAATCGTATTTTCTGAATATAAATACACTTTTATCATTTAAATTTTATTATGACTTTTAAGATTTATTTACCAATGCGCCAAAAAAGATGTAAACCATCCATATTTAATTTGACAGAAATTTGAAATAAAAACAATAATTAATTGTATAAAAAATAACATAAAGTTCTTAGCAGAATTTATTACTCCTCAAAATCATTGAATATTATGTTTCATTCCGAAAATACGATTTTAAAAGTATTTTTGGAAAAGTGATTGTTTAAACAAATTATATTTATTTAAACAATTAAAAAATGGTTAATATATTCTTTCTATACACGATACAGTCAGAAAAATAATTATATGTATTTTATTTAATTTTATTTTTTTAAAGTTTTCAAAAAAAACTGCGTCGAGAATAAACTGCGTCGAGAATAAACAATAAGTAATTGTTTAAATAATTACATGTTTATTAAAAATGTACTTCTCCAAGCAATGACAAACTATTACATTTCAATCAGAAAATACGATTCTTTTTTACATTGTTTAGGAATAAATAATTGTTTCAATAAGTTAAATTTGCTTAAACAATTATAAATTGTTTAAAAAGTCATGGGAAATATTTAAATTGTCCATTAGTGATTATTTGTATGAAAAGGACGACGGAAATTGCTAAAAAGTAACAATAATACGTAAAAATGTAGTTTTTTTAATTATCGAATTTCGAAAAAAAAAAAGATTATGGATTTTATTTCTCCGGAATTGGAAACTTTGGGGAGGGGGGGCTTGCCCTCTAGGGTGAAACAAAATTTTGCAATGCATTTTTGGACCACCCTAATGTAGATATCTTAATTTAAGATTATCTCATTGCAATATTCTAAATATTTGTCACCCTAGGTCGAAAAAGAACAACTTTTTGGCTGCAAAACCTATAAATTCCGGTAGATTCTTGTAGTTCTAAATTCCTGTAAAAAATTAAAATAACAATAAAATACAATAATGTACAAAAAATACAAAACAGTATAAAATTCGTATCAATAATAGAAAAAAGTTATACCTTCCTGTAATTTTGGTTGTACTTTATTGTATTTATTTGTAGATTCCTGTAAAAATAGTTTTAGTTTAAACATTAGATTTACAAAAATAAGAACAAAAGTGGGGGGGGGGGGGGGGCAAAGAAAACCGAAAATTGAAAAATAAGGGCAGATTCCAGTGAGAAAAAATCTTTGCGTTTATACAACGATCTTCGAGCCGATGCTTCAATTGATCAAATTACGTTTTAGACTGATTTGTACTAAAATAGTTACGATTTGAAGTAATTTTTAAAATTTTCAGTTTTTCCTCGATATAGAATTTATATAAAACAAATTTTTAACAGTACGGAAATGCAGTATTATTCAAAATCCTATGTAGTTTTTTGAGATTATGTTTCTAGACAGCTTTTAATGTTTTAATACAAAAATAGCTTTTTTCAATACTTTGAGGTTATGTTCGACCACGTCAAAATGAGAAAACGGCATTAAAATCTATTTCGATTTTATCTGTTCCCGATTTTATAAAAGAAACGCGAGGAAAAATCAAGAATGAAATTTAAATTTGCAATCCCATGCAAATTAAGCCTTCTTACCGATTAGATGATTAAAACTTGATGAGATCTTTTACAACTTTTGGTCACTGACCCGATATTTTTACAACAAACGCAAATTTTCTGATTCATCAAGCTACGAAATTTGTCAAAGTAACTTATTTTGTTATTGTTTATGAATTTATAGAAGAGAATTCTTCACTCTATCAATAATTCAGAAAATATTAGACACAACAACTTATAACAAACATAACCTCAAGACACACTATTACGAATCTATATATAGAAATTTTTATTATAAAGTTATTATAATTAAAGATCATTACCTTCATATTATTTACAAAAGCACCGGTAGACTGTAATATTATCATATATTTGTTTAGAATCCGTGTACAGAAATAAAAATGTAAACGTGGAGAATAAATTTTGACAGTGATTCTCTGTTTATGTTTTTAAAACAAATGCTGGAGTTTCTTCGACAGAGGGGAGCACTCACAAATTCCTATCAGGGCGGGAAGTCAATCTATTTTCAAAAAAAAAAAAAAGAAGTTTTTTTCTTAATTGGTCAACATCACGTGTGACCGGCATTTTTTCAAATTCTTAATTTAGTTTTTTTTCAGAATTTTCTGTTTCTTCTTTGTCGAATATGTTCGTAGAATTTTTGGTTTATTATTTGGTAATATCACTTTTAACCGGGATTTTTTATTTTATTTTTTTAATGTATTTTTTTCTTCATTTGTTATTTTTTTAAAGTTTATTTGTTTTTAAGATTATATAAATATAATTTTCCTGCGATTCTTAAGCAACTACAAAAAAATCAAACCAATAATTTAATTTTTAGACAAAAAAGATAAGTTCTCAACGAAGAATGTAATAGTTGATATTTCAATCCAAAAAGATTTTTATTTTAAATCAAAAAGAGTTAAAATAATCCAAAAAAGACCAATTCTCCACAAAATAGTTGAATCCTCAAACAAAAAAGATTAATTTTCAACCAATTTATTTTTGATCGAAAAGGAATAAATATTTTCCAAAAGCAGTTGAATTCATAAAAAGATCAATTTTCAACAAAATAGTTACATTTTTAAACTAGAGATGAATTCGGAATTTAAATGATGAATTTTCAAACAAACAAGTGATTTTTTAACAAAGTAGTTGAATTTCCAACCAAAAATATGAATTCTCAACGAAAAATATAATAGTTGAATTAAAACATCTAAAATATATTTTCAAAATTTCGAATAACTATGTATTTATTTTATTAGTTCTTCTTTATTCATAATGTGTGTCCCCTAAGGGTTTACATGACTTCCATTTCTTACAATACTTCTGTCTACATATTATCTAAATCTTATCCTTACTATTTACATTTATTTACACCTATTTACATAAAATCTTATATCTAGAACCTTATTTCTATACGCAGGGATGTTCATTTAAAAAATAAATATTATTTTTGTAAATGCCTTACCCTAAACGATTTCGAAAATTTTCGATAAAGAATTTGGAATATTGTAAAGAAATTTTTCTTATTGTGATAATATTTTTGAAAAAATGGGGGAAAAATATATTTTCGAAGATTTTGAAATAAAATTGTAAAGCATTTTAAGGATTTCGTGAGGGTTATAAAGAAGGATAATTAAATTTAGGTTGATAAATGAAATAAAGGTTAATAAAAAAGGATAATGATCTTTTCTGTTAAGATTTATGGAAAAATTTATAATTATTTTTTTCGTTGTTTTTTTTCAGAAAAACTATTTTGTTCATTTTTTAAGTTTTCTGTATTGTAAAATAATTTAAAGAAGGTTACAGAAATGGGAACAGTGACAAATAGAAAATTTTGATAAAAGAACGCAATAATGTGATATTTTGTTATTTTCGACTCTACTGAAATAATTAAGAAGGCAAAATTGTGAAATATTTACAGAAGCTACGTCACTTATTTGTATGTTATTACTACATAATTATAAAAGTAGTGGCAAGTGCAAAACTTTATTAACAAAGCGCGATTGTAAAACATTTTTTAATTTATTGAAACATAATAAGAAGCTATAATATTGTGAAATTTGTAATCAGGCTACGTCAGCTCCGCCAAGATAATGCATTTGAAATTTATTGATTCATAATCTTCATAATCACGTTAAAAAATCCCTTTAATGCGTGTACGTGTTAAAACACAACAGCACATTTCACAATTAACTTTAGCTATTTAGGCGATTATAATTTGAAATAAATCGTAAAATATAAAATGAATAAAAGTCCAAGATATGATTTTGAAAATGCTATTCGAAACTTTGAAAAATGGTTATTGAATTCTCAAAAAACATAAAGGCGCCTTGGGAATGATGGTCGTTCATTTCGCCATCTGGTAGCAAAAATCAAAACTAGAAAGAGTAGGTAGAATTTTAAATATGCATTTTAATTCTTGCTTAAAAGCAAATAAAAGTGTTTTCACAATTGGTTTTTGGAGGTAAAAATTATTATTGAATATTGAAAAAAGGCTCTTTTGAAAAAAAAGTATTTCAGATGGAACTGAAATTACGGGGAAACGTTTTAGAAATCGGTTCAAGACTGACAATTTTTATCTAAAATTCATAGGTGGACACACAACCCACTTGTATTACTACATAATTCTTAAACTCCTCAATCTAAAAGATTTGGACGATTTTGAGAAGCGAATTGCCTTGTTCAGTTTGATTTCATACGAAAGTTCACATGTATTTTCTGTAGTGAAAAATGGTATATCTGCAACGAATTAACAATTTTATATATTAGATTGGAAACTTATTTTCAATTTCTTCAAAATTTCTCTATTCTTCTTAGTAATAAATGGCATGACATGAATATTTGTAAATGTATGTAGTATTGGTCGAGAGAAGAAATTTCATCATGACTTACAGCTACTTAGTGTTTTATAAGTTCTACAATAAGTCCTTTTAATGCCTCGACGTATTAAAAGCATTGTCATAAATTTGAAGTATTTTTACGACTGCAGTGTGGGAGAAGGAAAGTTATGATGTATATTTTATTTAGAAAGACAAATAAGATAGCAGCAACTTCATTATATAAAACATTTGAAAGAATATTGATTGTAGTTACACTCTTTTCTCGAAAGACTTCATAAGTGACTTCATTGTTTCAAGAAAATGAGAACCGCGATTAGTAGCTTGTGTTTCATCCTAGTCGTTTTCCCAAATCCTATTGGTACGTATAATATGTATAATTTAAACTCGAATTTTATTTTCAGTATATTTATTTGCTGTCTGAGATCGTTCTAGTTCAAATAATTCTTTTTCTCCCAAAATGAAGAGCGTTTGATAAAAGATCCAACCTCAAAATTCGATCTTTACCCAGTCAGAAATGGATGGTCGATTTGACGTCGAATCAACGTCGTTTTTTGATTTCGAAAAATCGTCGATTCGACGATATTATATCGCCCAATTCGCCGTCGTATTATCAATCGTTTCGTCGTCTAATTAACTATAATTTAGACGGTACAAAAAGTAGTGCAGTAGTTATGGAAACATAAATGGGATCTCAAAACAGGATCACATTTATGTTTCCACGAATGAAAAACACTACGGATGAGTTGATCGACGCTTTTTTGAAGATTACATGAGATAATAAATAAAAAAGGAAATAAAATTGAAGAATTAATGTTATTTTATTTCGAGACGATCAAATATAATGATTTTTATAGTTAATGCGATCTTATTATTTAGTTTTAGTTTTTCCGCGTTTGTCAAAACTTTTGTCGTCTTGTTTTCGACAGGGAGCGTTTCTTAATCAAGCTTTGATCGCTTCCTCCACTGCGTTTAAGTTGCAATCTGAATTGCACACGAGAAAAGCACCCGCAACAATTGTATTGTTTTTTTTCAATAATGACTCAGTTATAAGCTTTTCTTCATACATGATTCGACAAATTTTTATAAAATCAAAAAATAAGTTGAATTATTCTAAAAAGCTTTGAATATAAACGTAATTTTACATGAGAAACATGTAGATTGAAATATTTTCTACTCCGGAACGTTGTAACTTAAACGAATGCGAACTTCATGAAAAACAACAAAAACGTGTAGTCACTAAAAATTGTAACATGAACTCAGTGGGCACCAAATTTGACGACGTCTCTACGACATCGATACGACATAATGATTTTCACTGAATTTTATAATAATATTACTGTACAGTGATCTGAAATTGTTTTTCTTTTTGTATTCGTGAAAACTCTCGATTAATTCGAATGGTTTAAAAGGAAGTTCAAAACTTTTCTTTTCTCTTTCAAAAATCCTGGGACTTTTTGACAGGTTTCGGGGGTCAATTTAAAGATTTTGACTGAATTTTATAATAATATCAATTTATGGTGATCTGAAATTTTTTTTCTTTTTGAATTCAAGGGAATTCTCTATTGATTCTAATGGTTTGAAAGGAAGTTCAAAACTTTAATTTTCTCTTTTCAAAATCCTGGCATTTTGGGACTTTTTGACAGGTACCAGGGATAAATTTCTTGATTTTCACTGAATTTTATAATAATATTACTTTGTAGTGATCTGAAATTGATTTTCTTTTTGAATTCGAAGGAATTCATGACTGATTCTAATGGTTTGAAATGAAGTGCAAGAATTTTCTCTTATCTTTTAAAAAATCCTGGCATTTTGGGACTTTTTGACAGGTTCCAGGGATATATTTAATGATTCTCACTGAGTATTATAATAATTTCACTTTATAGTGATCTGAAATTGTTTTTCATCGTGAATTCGAGGGAATTTTCTATTGATTTTAATGGTTTGAAAGAAAGTCGAAAAATTTTATTTTCTTCTTTAAAAATCCTGGCATCCTGGGACCTTTTGACAGGTTCCAGAGATAAATTCAATGACTTTTGCTGAATTTTATAATAATAATACTTGATAGCGATCTGAAATTGTTTTTCTTTTTGAATTTGAGGGAATTCTCGATTGATTTTGATGGTTTAAAAGTATTTCAAAATTTGAAAATATCGTACTGAAAAATTATGCAAATAGTGCGTGAAGAAATATGGGGCTTTTTAGGTTGCGTCCAGCATAGTCAATGAAGCACTCCTAGACTCTATCAACAAAACATCACAGACCAATTTGTAATTTGCTTAACACTTTAATATTAAATTCTCGAAGACAGTCAAGGCAAAAACCCAGCAAAAACCCAGCACTAATCTAGGAAATTTTGCAAGACTTATTTTTTCCGTGTGATAAAAAGAAAAATTGCCAGAGTAATAGCACTTACGAAATTTGAAAAAAAGCGAAAATGAACATTTTAAGCCGAATAAGGTACGATATGAAAAAAGTTAGGAAGAGAAGAATGTTGCTTTTTGGAAGCCCTACAAGATTATTACAACAACTCTTTGAATTTTCGTGAAAAATCGAAAATTCGAATTTTGCCCGCACAAAGATTAATTATTGAGAATGGAGAATTGAGAATTGATACAAGTGTAATAATTTTCTGAAAAAATCGTCAAAATATTTGTATTCGAATAAATTTCCTTAGGTCTTACGGCCTATTTTTAATGGAACATCCACTAAGTTGACATTTTGTTTTATCAAAATAATCAAATTCATGCTACGTACGTTTCAACACTACTGTGTGTCTTTATCAAGCATACCTAACTCTAAATTATATATATGTAAACAAAGGTTTTAAACAATTACCTGTAAAATTACGGAGTAAAACATGTGAAAACTAGTTATAGATGTGAGACGATGAGTCAATATTAATTTCAATGTGAACAAATTTTATAAAAACATGAAGGCAACTTTTTATAAGCCCCAAAGTTGAACGAGACTTCAATCTCAATTAACTACATTTTTGACAGTATTAAGTTCTTAATAAAGTCATCTATGATAACAGTAAAGGACGTAGGAATAACAAGGAATAACAAGCAAATTTATCTAAAAGCGGATATACAAACATCGACGACCTACATTCCTACATACTATTGCGCATATTTTCAAGAATAACGAGCAAAATTAGCTAATTTTTTGAAATAGTTGAATTTCGTAAACCTCTTAATCACATCTACTTCAAAACCTCATAATTCAATCTTTCAGGATGAAGATTCGAAAATATGCTAGACAAATTTTTTACATATACATGGTCTGTGATTTGTGAAGTTATAAAATATCATATGTGCTCAATACACTATTGAATGATAATAAAACACGTCTAGGAACCTTGAAGTAATCTCGTGATATCATATGTAAATGAAGAATTATAATTAAATTTAATTGAAACTATTCTTATGTTAAGAAGTAATCATTCTTCATGTGTTTGAAAAATATACGTAGTTACAGACATTGTCAATAACAACTACAATTGAAATAGGCTAAAAAAATGATTTAATAGGAAAATTCTCTTGAGATTTCAATTATATGCGGTTACAGAATGTTTCTTAAAATATGATCATCTCTAGGAAATTTTCCCATGAGATTTTTTTCTTAGGTTCATCTCAATTGAAATTTTCATTCACGAAGTCTTTGAATACCTATAATTTTGAAAACAAGAACAATTATCATTCTTAATAGAACAATTAAAACATCTCTATAAATCGACTTTTCTGTTCATCAGGAAAGCACAAGGATAATTACTCCTGGTGATTCATAGAAGATTTCAAACTATTTTAAAAGAGATTTGAATAAAATTTGAAGGAACTATAAAGGATTCAAAAATATTATACAGGATTTTTAAAAAATTTTTAGAGATTTCACAATATTTGAAGGATTTTACCATTTTTTTAGGATGTAATGTATTTTAAAAGATTCCGAGAAATTTGATACGCTCAGAGAAAGTTTCAAGGGATTCAAAGATTTCTATCGAATTTCAAATGATTTAAAAAGATTCCAGATCATTAAACAGATTCAAAGAAAGTTTTACCTTATGTATTAAATTTGAAGCAATTTTAAGAAACTTTAACATATTCAAGGAATCCATAGGATTTCAAAATAAATTTGAAGAGTTCCATCGGTGTGTAAACAAATTCCATAAGTTTCAAAGGTTTTAAAGGTTTTAGTGTATTTTAAAATATTATGAAGGATTCCAACAGTAAGTATTGGTTGTAAAAATTCGATTTTGGAACTCCAATCTCCACGAACCTTGCTTTCCGAGCCCCAATGTTCTGAGGTACCTACTATACGTTTCAAAAATTTTCACAAAACTTCCTTGCGAAGATAGTTTTATTGAGAACAAATTATATATTCATGACACCGTCATACATTCATTACAAATGAAGTCGCAGTTTAGTGAAGGTACAAAAAGATGGTTGAAAAATCAGTAGAAGTGAGGCGAAAAAAATCAAGCAAATTCCTTGACATTTTCTGTAAATGCAGGTGTCATAAAAATCGAAAGATTAAAATGATTGTAGCTTATAGAATTATTTATAGAGAAGGACCTTATCTCAGCTCCAAATTGTGATAGAAAGCTCAGGTCTCTAATAATAGGCTATTGGCAATTATTTTGTCTATGTTTTTTTATTCTGCGCGCATTAAAGGTGTCATCAGCGTCAGCTTCAGTCGAGGGTCACTATTCGGCACTTTCACTTAGCTGCCTGATGACCGTTATTTGGGGAAACTGAAAAAAGCCAAAGGCCTAGGAAATATGAAGTTAACTTCTGAGGCTGGCAGTTTCACTCCAGGAAAATAAGAAACTTTTAGACAAAGATAAAAAATGTCATTGGAGAAAAATGATCCTACAAGCTATGGTACCACTGATGAGTTAGAGCACGCCGCAAATTTCCTGCGAAGGGCACTGTCTACATCATGTGAAAACAATTGCCCTACAAACACAATTAAATCTCAGAAGGGAGCAGAATGGTGGAATACCCACCTGGAGAAACTCCGTAAACAGACACGAATGTTGTGCAATAGGGCGAATAAAACTGAATTGCCTTTAGACTGGAATCTCTATAAGACCGCCCAGTGTGATTACAATAAAAATATAAGAAAGTATAAGCGGGAAGATTGGAGGGGCTTTTGCGAAGAATCTAGAAACATTTCCGGAACAGCGAGGCTCCACAAGATTCCGGTGAAAAATCTAAAAGCTCGCATCGGGCTCATAAGGCTCGATAATAGTGAGTTTTCCGAAGACGAAGAAGCAACACTGAATGTCTTGATGGAAAGTGACTTCCCGAGTTTTTAACGAATCCTAATGAATCAAGAGGAGGAAGGCTGGGGCCAAGAAGTGGAGACGGCCGAATGCAATTTCACCTCTAAGGTCGCTGATTATAAAAAGGTGGAATGGGCCACAGAGTCCTTCTGTCCTTTGTAATCACCAGGAGCGGATGGCATTTATTCAGCTTTTTTACAAGAAGGCATGGAGTGAGTCGCCTCTCCTCGGACGAAATTATTTAGGGCAAAAATAGCCCTTAAAGACGTGCCATTGGCATGAAAGGATGGCAGAGTGGCCTTCATACCCAAACCCGGCAGGAAAGGCTACACTGCAGCAAAAGATTTCCGACCAATCAACCTAATGTCTTTTATCCTGAAGAATAATAATTAATGATAGTTATTTTTTTAGTAATATTTTCAAATAAAAGGTTCAATGAATAATATAATAACTATCCGTTACTTGTAAGCATTTTCGAACATTAAAATTCTGTTGAACACGAAAATCGTCCGTGACCATTATTTCAAAATTCTTTTTGATTAAGCGATTTGGGCTTGAAGGAAATTCCTTGATTTCTTCTAGGGTCATATATTCAACCACGCCGCTGTCCATGTTTATTTTTGCCTGTTTATCAGTCCTTCGTCCATAGGGATGTATTAGTGTAAATATTCCACGGAGAAATCAATTATCCTACACTATAGGAAATACGTCACCACTGGACGTTGATAATACCGTTTGTTCTTCGGTTGGCGTGGGTCTAAAGGTACCTCATTCTGCTTTCAATTCAATTTAGTTATCACGAGGAAAACTGTGCCTTCGAGTTTCAAATCGCCGATTTGGATTTGCCTTAGGAATGAGCCGAACAGATCTCAGTTCTACAGGTTCAAATTCACGCAGACGTAAAAAAGATTGTCTTATAGAAGGAGACCTGGATCTGTCACGAAGTGGAGCCTCAGCGGAAGGAGAAGACGTGACCGGAGAATGAGTTCTGGCAGGATATATCATTTATAATTATAATAAATGCTTAAATAATATAATTTTCTACATTTTATGATGAACTAGAATCAGATTGTCCTTTATTAAAACCATGTTTTTGAACTCTGGTATTATTCTTTGATTGTATCTATAATTTTATGCTGCTCATTTTATGAATGCTTCGCTTTCTCATTGTAACTAAATAGCAAAAGTATTTGCTTCCTCATGGAGAAAGCAAAAGCGATATTTCATGAAAGACCCAGTTGATAACGGTATATATAATTTATATATAGTGGACAAAATACTGATATTATTTTGAAGATTTGTTTTTTTCTTGTCGATCACACTTGTCGAACCCCAGTGATCGACAAGAAAAAAACAAATCTTCAAACTAAACATGAAGGGTGATAGATATTTCAATACCACTACTGACATTTTTTTTTTTACACCGCAAAATGTATATAACAAATGAAAAATATCATTGGCTTATCCGCTATATATAAACTATATATAACTTTTTCACCTGGGCAGCTTATCCTATTACTATAGTTTAATTGATTCTTTTCTAATTAGGGAGTCTTTTATATTAATAAATCCACTTTAAACTATGTCGTGAATAAAATTTTCACTATAAAACTGAATTTAAAAATATCTGAAATGACCATGACTTTCTCAATCTTCAATAAAATGGATCAATATTAAAGAACAATCGATTTGCCTCTAGCCAACGAATGTGTTATATTCTTACATCAATCTTTAGGTATAATAATAAAAAAGTTTTACTATAGAAACCTAATTTCCAACACAATATAATGTGCTAGAGAGAAATTCAATGCATATTTTAATAAATTCTTGCATTCACTTGTGACATATTCTTGTTAAAAAAACCTCCTTCAAATTTCATTAATTTATCTACAACCATTTTAAAGTTCTACTGATAACAAAAACGGACCACATCCACACATCCATCTACGAATCCACACACCTGAATACACACGCATCTATTTAGACAATTCTTAAAAATGTTGTATTATACATTTATCGGCTGAGAAACGTGTAGTTAAATCACTTTAAAAATATTTGAAATTACAACAACCACAAAGATACAGTAAAATTTGATAAATACGTGAATAGGAGAAACCTTCCAGCAGATTGACGTCTGTCAGGAGAATCAAAAGTTCCGCAACGAGGAACACTAGGTATGGGAGCGCTATTAGGTAAGCATTCAAAGTGCGCACTGAACTCTGCAACAAGATAGAGAGGATTGAAGTTGCTTTGTGTATTCGCTTCCGGTATACTATGTCGGATTTTAATTCGACCTTTACGTATTTTCCGTTTCGTATATTGTCATCAGAAATCGCAGAGTTATATACAAGAGGGCAAAAAGGGATTGTCAAGTTCCTTTCCAGGTCAAATCACAAACCATTTCAAAGGAAGAAAAGTATTGAAATCGCGTACTCTAGTTGACGAAATAAGATTAGTTACTCAATAGGTCACAAGGAGTACCCTTTTATTTTCTATTTCAGGTTAAACTACCAAAGATGAATATTGAAACTTACAAACGGTCTCACTCTTAACCCTGCTGAAACTAAGGCTATACTCGTAGGACCTTCTTTACTCCTTTACTTCCAACAATTGCAGCCTTGCCTCCTCTCTTGATTAATGGGCGTCTTATCCCTTCCCTGGATAATGTAGAAAATTTAGGCTATATTGTTAATCGATCTCCTACTTGGATTGAAAAAGTTGCGGATATTTTGAGGAAAACCTTTAGAATCCTCCAACAGCTTAACAGGAATAAAGAATGACTTCCTACTCCTAAGCGTATCCTCCTGATTAAAAGCCTTATCCTCCCTTTCTCTGACTAAGGCTGTGTGGTATATGTCGCTCTTACTGATGAACTTAATGCAAAGCTGGAGCGTACGCTTAATGCTTGCATTCGCTTCATCTATAACATTCAAAAAAGGCGAACATATTACCCAGTATGGAGAAAGAGTGGGACTTCTTAACGTTGCTGAAAGAAGACAATTTTTTATGGGTAACCTGCTTCATAGCCTATTGAGTAATGTAGCTCCACACTATCTTCTTAATCTCTTCCATTTTATTGACAAAGATCAACCAACACATTCCAAACTTTTGTAACAAACTACCTATAAGCATTGAAAATGCACCTTCACAATATCACTCTAGAAAACTTCTTTTTGGTTACTTATTTTACATATTAAATCCTGCCCTCGATATTACACATTGGTAACATATAAATCCTTGAGATTGAAACATATATAAGCGTGCACATGAATGTATTTACTTTTAAGCATGTATATCTGTGTATGTACACTTGCAGTGTTACTGGTAATAGACAACATCTAATTATGTGTATCTTAGCTTACTTAGTTACTTCTGTTGAATACCTATTTTTGATTTCATTCGTTAAATCAATCACCGTCGCTCTTTAATTGTAATATGTATCACCTGCTTCTTATGTTTCTTATGAATGAATACAAATAAATACAAATATCATCTGCCACTCCACAGTTTCTTAAACACCTTCTTCCTGATAGCTTAGGAAGTTTTTTACAATGCAACTGGTCTTTCATAGAACCGCTTTCTGAGCTGCTGCCAGCGCCCTAATAAATCCTAAATCATGAAGATGTTCAGTGCACTTTACGTGCATATTGTCTGTTGCTGAAATCACAACAGGATGAACAGGTACGTATTCCACATTCTGACATATTATCTCTACGTTATGCCTCAGCTCGCTATACTTCCGGATCTTGGTTATATAAGTTGCATCCAGATTCAGGTTAAGTGTACAAGCAATTTTGATGATGTAGACTCTTCCGAGTTTCTTCTCACGCATCACGATGTCGGGTCCTTTGGCTCAGGTATCATGATCCGTCTGTATAGTAACATCCTCATGTAAGATGTTATCTTATTTTTCTAAAACGGGCTCTGAAATTATAAAAAAGTGTGCATCCTATACAAAAAATGTTGTTATTATACATTTCATTGCAACTTGTGTCGTTTCTCCATCAATTTAATTTGTTTATTTTCAACCTTATTTTTTATGATTTAAACTAAAAATATGTACACTAATGCAATGTGAAGTTCCAAGCAAATTTGTGGATATGTTTTAGGCGAACAATTTTGTTAAATAAAAAGTTATTGTAGCTTGTGTCGTTTTTCCAAAAAGTACATTTTCAATTTTTGATGCATTTTTATAAAAAGAGCTTATGACAAATTTGTAGATCTTTTTTGGTAGAAAAACTTCTGTCTATTCATTTTTTTCTCATAGCTTGTGTCGCTTGTCCGAAAATTTTTTTATTTTTTATTTTAATGATGTTTTTCACTAATTAATCAACAATTACGCGCATCCTATCAAAAAGTGATTAATAACAAATTTGTAGACCTGTTTTTAGGTGCGCAATTTTTGTCTCTTCATCTTTTTTTTTATCTTGCATAGCTTAACCGCAAAATGAAATATTTAATTTTTTTGTTAGTTTTTGTGCGATCAAAATTTGAATTTTCGATTTAAAAAAAAAAAATCAAAAAGTTGTTATAATAATCTTGTAGGGCTCTAAAAAAAAACGTTTTCCTCCTCCTGACATTTTTTCATATCGTGCGTTGTTTGGAATATTTGAAGGCCATAAAAAGTTAGTGATCATTTATCTGATTTTGAATAAATTCACGCTTGTTCTTGGAGTATGAATTATGACGACGTTGAAGTTTGCCACAGATATGGGTTTGAAACTTATGAACAATACCATTGAATTCGTGTCGAAAATATCTACATGTGTTTTTTTTGTTCTGTTTTTAAAACATTTGTTGAACAATGAGCGTGTTTGTTGTTTAGCGTACATTTTCTGTGTGCCTGTATTATGTTTAATGTCCCTTCATAAATTTAATTAAAAAAGGTCTATACGGCACTTTATAAAAAACTTCTTTATATATTTTATTATGATTATTTTTTCCTAAATTACTTGGTCAACTTTGATTGCACAAATTCATACCGTTGAATTTGATAATTTTATTGCATCGCAGATGTTTTTGTGGGATTTTGTGCTTTTTTTTTTAAATTTTTTTCCACATCCAATTTAAGCGAAATTTTTAATGCCCAATTTGAATTTATTAAAAATTGTACAAATTATGAATCGAGGTCTTTAAAATTAGAATAATTAGACAATAATCCAACATTTTCGAGAAGAATTCAATGGTATTGTTCGTTTATTAATCCGAAAACTAGTTTGTTTATAATACTTGTAAAACTATGAGAAATAATGTAATTGTTTAACAACTTGTTTAAACAAAAAATGCATACCTAGATATTTCGGAGACGAAACTATAGGTGTTTCTAGTTTTTCGATACGACTCTTAAATTTTTTAAATTAATTACATAATTTTCAAACCCATATCTGTGGCAAACTTCAACGTCGTGAATTATGATACTGGTAGGGCGAAAGGCTTCGACCAGAGTTTTAAACTTCCGAAATTTCTCCAAGTATAATACTGTACTAATACTTTTTAGGGCTAATAGCCTATCGTTGGAATCGTTATAATTCGCAGATATAGAATATTATAATTCTAAATTACCAAGTACTAAATTAAAAATTTGATATATTTCAGATTTTACTCATCATCAGAGACTAAGGCGCGCGGATTTGAACATTGCCTTATTTTCTTTCTAGAAACTTTATTGTTGCCCAGTTCAGGTCCCCCGTAAATAATTCAAAAATGAAACAATCTACAGTGAACAGCTCAGGCTAGGTTAGTAACAGTTATACCCAAATCAAGGTGGAGTTTATTGCGTCCGTTATAAATTATCCACCTGTACAATCCTAATAAGGCTTAAGTCGATGTTCAACTTGAATTTATCATTCTTTATCTTTTTCTTATTCTTTTTTCAATGTAAATTAAAGGTTAATTAGTTGTTTTTTCAGAAATATGTTCTGAATAGTCTCAAAAAGGCTTTTTGAAAATTTTAATTAAAAATTGTAAAATTTGATTTTTTGGGTCACTCTATCATATATTATTTGTTGCAGTACAATTTATCATTTCACTTTAGGGAGAGCTTTCGTTTGATGGGGGTTGTTATCAGAAAATAATTTTTGCGTGTTTCGTATATGTGAACAATAGCACAAACTTTTGACGTACTTTTCTGATAAAAAATGTGTGATTTCGGTTTAGGGGTGTTTTGAATGACAGGGGTTGATTTTTGGAATTTTTTTCTAGTGGAAATAGAAAGCCCTAAATTAGCGGGTAATTATTGCATGGCTAGTTTTCTGTCATTTGCATTATTTTGAGTGAGGGTAGTTTTTCGTTGATAGGGGTTCATTTTGAGAAATTTATTTTTGTTACTTTTGAGAGTCCTAAATGAGCCCTTAATTATGGTGTTAAAATGAATTCGATAAAGTCAACACTTGTCATGTTTCCACATGTGGCACTGCTAGCTTGAGGTCAAGCTGGCAGTGCCAGACATTTTTTGAAAAAATTGCAGAGCATTAAATTTGGGTTATGGGCATTAAATTAGCCCTAAATGAGTCCTTAATTATAGACTAACAGATATTTTTATTAGAAAAAATGGCACTGTCAGGTTGACGTACCTCAGGTTTTAATTTATTTTACTACATTGTATCTGAAAATTCCGTAACTTGCAACTTTCATAATTCGAACTGAAATTATTACAAAATATCAAAATAGCACTTCTATAAATTAGGCTCAGAATGTACATGATAAAATTTTTTAGAAATTCAAAATATTACAATTTTCCTACTATTTAAAAAAATGTATGACACTATAAACATTATTTTTTATCTCTGAAGTGAGTCTGAGCCCTGAACTTGCAAATGGGAAAAATAAAAAAATGTCTTCTACGGAACGTTAAAAATTAAACGAATCCGAACTTTATTTAAAACTTGATAGTTGCACAATTTGAAATTTGAGGGGTTTGTATTAAAAAGAGTTTGAATTAAATCATCCAGAATATATTCAAAAAAATAAAAAAATAAGTCCATAATTGAACCGCCGGATCGTAGAAGGGCATATAAAGTCTGATAGCTAGTGGCTTGAGGGCCGCTTGGCATTTTAAAAAACATTTCTAAATTTTAATTTTTTAAACATATATTCTGCTTTATTGCAGATTTTTTTTTATTCTGCTTTATTCTATAGAGCAACCCCGCGAGTACATAACTCAGAGACGGCTTTTAGTTGGGTAGGCACGGCCATCTAGGAAAGTTGGAAAATTGTATTTTTCAACATCAATTTGTTTAAATTATGCGATAATTAGTTACATTAACAATAATGATCATACAAATTTGTACAGAAGTTAGAATTCATTTTCGTCACCATTTTTTTTAAATAGGGGGATTGAGCTAGATTACACTGAATATTGTGTTCTTATAATTCTTCACCTTGATACACACCATACTTTTTGTCCCCCTCATTGAAAACAAGCATGTGAAGCAGATAGAGGATGTTTGGTGTACTTGACAATTTTAGATTATAGATTTCTACTATACTTTGCAAATATACAATAATTAATAATTATTTAAACAATATTCATAAACAAATTCAGAGTTTAGCTATTTGTCAACGAATCGGCTACATTTTTTTACAGAATTAACTAAGAATATCTTTCCAAAGATTTTTTTTTGGTCATACTTCGTAGCTTCTTAAGTATTATTAATATTTAAACAATTTTTATAAACAAATTGAGAGTTTAGCTGTTTTAAAACTAATACGGTCAATTTGTGTACGAAAGCAAGAAAGTACGTATTTCTAATCAGACCTTCCTACATTACTTTGCACATTTGCAATAATTATTTACTTAAACAATTTTCATAAGCATATTCAGAGTTCAGGTATTTTTCAAGGAATAAACACAATTTATTTACGCAGTTAACTAAAATTGTATTTCCGATGATATTTTATATGCTGTTTTGTAAATTTACAAGAATTATTAATTATTTAAACAACTTTCATTTAAAAAATCAGAATTTGACTGTTTTATAACGAATAGGGTAAATTTTTTACAGAATTAACTAAGAATATCTTTCCGATTACTTCATTAGGCTCTTCAAATTTCCAAGATTTATTAATTATTAAAAATATTTTCATGAAGAAATTAAGAGTTTGGCAATTTGTCGAAGAAACCCTACCGTCAAACCTCCTGCTCCACATTAGTTAAAACTGAGGTTAAAACGCAGCGAATACACAACTCGGTCGTATACGTCGCAGATGGTCATCCATACGAGTTCTATGCGCGCTCGAAATGGCTTGACATCTGGACACTTCTAGAGTCGAGATCATTTACTGCGTATTTTTTTGAAAATTTGTACGCGGCTACATTTCATAGGGTTTTTTCCAAAGTTGCATGAAAATGTTTAGAGTCGCACAATTATTTATTCTGCATCGTGAGAGGGTATCTCCATGCGAAGCCGTGTACAAATCAAAATTATTGAAGTAAAAATTAATTGCATGTTATGTTATTGAACTTCATTTCCAAATAAAATAATTACATGCAAAGAAATTGGTAGTTGAAAATTTGTTTTTTCTTCTGTGGAAAATTAATTTTTTTAACTGAAAATTTAACTCTTCCACTTTTGGTTGAAGCCTGATATTTTTTCTTTCGAAATTCAACTATTTTGTTGATTTTTTTTTTTTTTAGTTGAAAATTCATGCCATTTGTTGGAAAATTTACTTTTATGGTAGAAAATGAATCTTTTTTTTGAAAATTAATCTTCGTGTCTGAAAATTCATTTTTCTGATTGAAAATAACAGTATTCCAGTTTAATATTCATCATTTTAGTTAGAAATTCATCTTATGGTTGATAATAAAACTACTTGCTTAAAAAATAATCTTTTTTAATTCAAAATTCAACTATTTGGTTGAGTATTCACATATCTTGTTGAAAAATCTTTTTTTGGCAGAAAATGAATCTTTTTGTTTTAAAATTGATCTTTTTCAGTTCAAAATTTAACTATTTGGTTGAAAACTTGTCTTTTTGGTTGAAAATTCAATAATTGCAGTTAAAGATTCACCATTTTAGTTAAAAATTCATCTTTTTGGTTTAAAATTAGGCTATCCCAGTTGAAGATTCATATTTTTAGTTGAAAATTTATCACTTTGTTTGAAAATGTAACTATTTTTTTGTAAATTTGTTTTTTTGTTGTTGAAATATATATATTTTTTTAAACTGAAAATGTAACTATTCCAATTGAATATTTCATCATTCTAGTGGGATATTCATCTCTTTGGCTGAACATTAATTTTTTCAACTGAAAATTTATTTATTCGTCGATTTTTGGTTCACAATTTACATTTTTTAGTTAAAAATTTATCTTTTTCAGTTAAAAATTCAACTACTTGGTTGAAAATTTGTTCTTTTTTTGTAGAAAATTTGTTCTTTTTTGGTAGAAAATTCATTTTCTGGATTTAAAATTCAACTATTTGGTTGAAAATTGATTGTTTTGATTGAAGATGCATCACTTTAGTTAAAAGTTCACGTCTTTGGTTGAGAATTTAACAAATTTGGTTTAAAATTAGTTTTTTTTTTTCTATTTGAAAATAAATTTTTTCTTTTTGTCTTTATGACTTGAAAACAGTTTTTTATTGAAAATTAAAATATTTTTTGATGGACATATAAAGTATTACACTTTTCGTTGAGATTTTTTTTTTTTTTTTATCAAAGATTCATCAGTTTGATTGAAAATTTAAATATTTTGTTGAAGATTCCCTTTTTCTTGGGCATGGGACAAAACTTTATTTTTGTAATATCTTTGTAATGAATAATAATTATTATCATTATATTAATTCATTAAATAGTCCTTAAAAAATGAAAACTATTTTTCAAATACACTTATATAGAAAAAAAATAGTTTTTACGAAGATATTAGCAAAATAGGGCAAAAAAGAACCGAATCCCATGCATTTGGTCCAATGTTTTCCCCTCAGCACTCAACGAAGTGAAGTTAGCTGATGGTTGAAGTGAAATACCTAATACTTCTTTTTTAGAGAAGGATGATAATAAAACATCGACAAACTTACGATAAAACCGTCTCGATTCTTCCTCTCTTGTCTTTTTCGCCTCTTCTTCTCCCTCTCTTTCTCCTCCTCCTCGTCCTTTTCCAATTGTCGAATGTGGTTTTCATAAACCAAAAGCGCATCCTCCTTATCCATCTGCAGAAGATCTGCATCATCAGCGAAAGCAGAATGCTGCAAAAGCAAAGCCTGAGCTTCTTGCCAAGTTGTTCTGTAGGTAACGTCCGTCATAGCGTCTAAAACTTGAGCGAGTCGCTTCGTATTTCGCTTCTTCAGCAGCTTTGCTTCTTCTTTTTCACGCTTCGCCAAATTGAAAACCACATCCTCGTAAATATCTCTTCTGTCCGAATCGCCCACTGATCTCCAAACCTCCAAATTTCCATACATTTCCTCGCATTTGTAATACTTGGTCGTACTCGTCATTCGGTCCGGTTCCAGCAAAAAAACTTCCAAGTCTTCTTTCGCTTTCTTCAATCTGAAAACCATGACACAGATTTTTTATTTATATTTTCAAATCACTTTCCGATCTTTGATCCTTTTTATATCCATAAAATTTAATAATAAGCATGAAAAACGGTAGATTTTCAAATTTTAAACAATCTGGATTGAACAATTAAAGACCAGTATAAATTTATAATCTATAAAAATACCGTTATAAATTAAAGAATTTTGAATTGTAAACCTAAGAAATTTAATTATTCTAAAAAAAAATCAAAATTAAATACTTCCTCATTCGAAGCATGCAAAATTGAAATAATTTTTTATTTAGTGCCGTCAATATTGAACAATTACAAAAATAGGAATGAGAAATATTATACATTTTGGAATCCGTAACGTTTGAAATGGAACAATTACAAACTAAAACTGAAAAACTAATATGTTGAAAAGCAAGCTTTCAAAACTTTTAAGTTTTAAATTTCAGGTCTCAAAACGACACCTTTTTACATTCTCATTCATGAGAGTGTAATGTAATCGTCCAAATTTGCGATCTCTGGTTTTTAACGGATCTTTCAGAGGGAGAGATTTAATTAAATACATAGCAGGCACAGAGCTGGAGATTCTGAATCGGGGTGATACTCCCACATTCCAGATTAAAAACAGGAGTGAGGTATTTGATTGGACTCTATGCTCGGGTTTCGATTAACCCTAGGAAAACAGGTGGTTTCCAAGATCCAAAACCCAAGAAATACACCTTAGGACTCATATAAAGAGGAACTCGAAGGGGGCTTGCGGAATGTCCCACAAGCTATGGTACCATTGATGAGCTAGAGCACACCGCGGATTTTCTGCGAAGGGCTCTGACTACATCATATAAGAACAATTGCCCTACAAGCACAATTAAGTCTAGGAAGGGAGACGAATGGTGGAATACCCACCTGGAGAAACTCCGTAAAAAGACAAGAGTGTTGTGCCATAGGGCAAATATGACGAAATAGCCTTTAGACTCGGACATCTATAAGACGGCCCAGTGTGAATACAATAAAAATATAAGAAAGTATAAGCAGGAAGATTGGAAGGGCTTCTGCGAGGAATTGAAAAACATTCCGGAAACAGTGAGGCTCTACAAGAGTCTGGCGAAATATCCGGAAACTCGCCTAGGGCTCATAAGGCTCGATAATGGTGAGTTTGCCCAAGACGAAGAAACAACGCTGAATCCTCTGATGGAAGTTCACTTCCCGGGTTTTCAGCGAATCCGAACCGACCAAAAGAAGGAAGGCTGGGGCCAAGAGGTGGAGAGGGCCGACTGGAATTTCACCGCTAAGGTCGCTGATTACAAAAAGGTGGAATGGGCCGTAGGGTGCTTCTGTCTTTTTAAATCGCCAAGGGCGGATGACATTTATCCAGCGCTTTTACAAAAAGGAATGGATTCTTAAGCACCTTTTCTGACAAAGTTATTGTTATTGTTTTAGGTTTGAAGTTTTTAATTGAAAATTCGTTTTCTTTTTTGTTTAAAAATGAATTTTTTCGGAAAATGTTCACTATACAATTTTTGGTTGAAAATGTAGTCTTTATAAGATAAAAAAGCAAATATTTGGTTGAAAATTCATGTATTATTTAAAGACACTTATTTTTGGTTCAAAAATTAATCTTATTTGTTGAAAATTCATCCGTCTTTTTTTATTAAAATATTAACTTTTACATGTTTCGTTGAGAATTCATTTCTTTTTCTTGAAAAATCCACTACTTGGTTTAAAGTTAAACTAATTTGTAAAAAATTTATTTTTCTGTGTTGAAGATTCATAAATTTAGTTGAAAATTCAACTATTTGGTCGTAAAGTAACTATTTTTTCGGAAATTCGTTAGCTTGGAGAAAAATTAATTTTGTATCTGAAAATTGAATTATTCCATTGTTTGTTGCATTTATCCTTTGTATGTTAAAAATTCAACTATTTGGTAAAAAATTCATGTATTTTGTTGAAAATTTGTCTATATCGATCGAAAATTAATCTTTTTTGTTGAAAAATCATCAATTTGTTTGAGGATTCAACTATTTTGTCAAAAAATTGTCTCTTTTATTTGGATTCAGCTGGTTGAAAATTCATTTTATTTTTAAATTAGCTTCTTAAATTGAAAATTTAACGATTGAATTTTTGAAGAAAAATGTATATTTTTTAGTTGAAAATTCTAGTATTGTTCAATCAAAAAGATCAATTTTTAATGAAATAGTTGAATCCTCAACTAAAACGATGAATTTTCAACAAACAAGATTATTTTTCTAACCAAAACTAAGAGTTTTAAAAAAATAACTGCGTTTGCTACCAAAAGTTTTTTTTTTAACTTATAAAGAATACATTTTCAATCAAAAATAGTATAGTGACAATTTTCAACAACAAAAAATTAATTTGTAACCAAAAAGGAGAACGAATTTTCAAACAAATACATCGAATTTAAAAAAAATTGATGAATTTTTGTTTACAATTCATCTTTTTAGGTTGAAAATAAAACTCTTTTGTTGAAAGTCGAACCACTTTCTGAAAAGTTCATGTTTTTGGTTTAAGATTCATAACTTTAGTTGAAAAATCGTTTTTTTTTGTCGGTTAAGAATTACTTTTTTCAACTGAGAATCTAAATACATTGCTGAAAATTAACTTTTTTGTTGAAAAATCATATTCTCTGGTAATTTGGAATAATTTTTTATTATTACATTGGCTATCTGTTTAAGAAATGTTACCTCAAAAAATCTATTGAAAAATGTAATGAATAGTTATGTACCTAATATTTATTTACATTGTTAAGTCCATGGCTTGCTTTAACACCAGCTACAAGCTATTCACTGGCATCCTCAAAGAGAGGATATTAACATCTATTGAGCCGGTATGGAGTGCAATAGTTGAACAACGTGGTGAGAGAGTTAGTTTTTTACTATGTTTTATTTTTACCTAGTCCTAAGCCCTGGTCAAATTAGTTTAGACCCAGAAAGGAGAAGATGAATTAAAAAACCGACAATTTAAACATAAATTGATTTTATTCAGTTTCAAAATCACTTTTACAACGATGACTTTAGAAAAACTATCAATAGTCGCAGTTACAATTTACTCAGTCTTATACTGGCTCAAAAGATGTATTATCACGCATGGATAATCCTAATATTGCAATATATCATAATGAGGATTCCTTATAGGCTATCAGTCTCATATAGTTTCATGGGTGCTATCTCACGCATGAATAGGGCTGGTGAATCGCGGTCCCATTATCTAGAGAGCGTTTTAATACCGCGGTTGTACGATCTTCGTTATCCCGCGTAGACTCTAAATCTGGAGTATCCTTATCGTACTTATAACAAGCAGTAACGCTGCGGTAACTGATTCCACAATTTTCGTCGTTGCCCAGTGTCCCGAAAATTGTGCGCCTGAAATACCTTCGCGGTACCTCGTAGAGTGTAAGCCGTTTCGTATTCTGAAAAGAAAAGAGGTAGGTAATCTATCTCCAGAGCCTGTTTCAGCGTGCCCGGATAAGAACAAAATAAAACGTTTGGAACCGAAGATAGCATAACCAGGAGCATAAATAAATAGCAAGCAATATCTGGGGCCTGATTCAGCGTACCCAGGAGAAATGCATAAATAACAAGTAATATCTAGAGCCTGATTCAGCGTACCCAGAGAAGATGCCTGAAAAGAAAAGCTGGAGCCTGGAACAGCGTACCCAGTGTTAGTAAACAATATAATCAAAAAATAAACGAACAGTCTTGGAGCCGATATGGCGTGCCCAACTACACGAAATCAAAAAGGGAATCAGGAGCCTGGAGAGCGTACCCTGAGTATATAAAAACAACGGACCTATATCCTTTCTAAGTGTGAAGCATTACAGCTTGCTCGGAAAGATAGTCCGGATGTGGACTCCGGTTTCCCGTAGTCCACTCGAGAGTGCTCACTTAGCATCTCGTCTCCCTTCTTCTACCCTCGCTGGTTGAGGTAGGTCGCGGGAGAGAGGAGCCTGCGCTGCCTGGCGTCACTACTCGGAACTATTATCGCATTTCGCATGGCTACCTCTGTGTCGGGTTTCTCCTGCATGTCAGGGTGGCCTGACCTCAGGCGCTGGATATAGTGATCGTTTCATATAATCTGGATCGCTGTCCCATAGTTAATAGTCCAAGATTATATCCGGTAACATATTTTTTATTACCGGGTATAATCTATTTTTCTCAGTGTATAAAATCTTTAAAATTTTGACAGTTTTCAAGTACCTTTCAACGTTTTCCGGAAATTTCAAAATGTATCCAATTTCGTCAATATTAATACTAATTGTTATTTAATATTAATTTTTTAAGTTTTCGCGCATGTCTCATCCTTATCGAGATACTTCAAAATTTGGATTTTTTCATTTTGAAAATCTTTTTATTGGCTTGGTTCATGGTGGCCGAGGACCACCCCTGGTATAAAACCCTGAAAATGTCATTAGTTTCGCGTATCTCACCGGTTTCGAGACGATTCAACATTTGTTTTGTATAGTTTTGAAAAGAATTTTACACTATGTATCTGTTCGACGGAAACTTTGTCTCAACTCTCCCTTGAGGATTTACCCAGAGACGCCATCTATCAGCCTAGCTCTTATGTGATTGGGTAACATATAAACAGGCCAAACAGTACATTTTTTCTTTTTATAATTTGAGTATAGATTTTTCTACAGATAAGATAAAAACAGTGTCTTATAAATAGCAGAGACTTGAATGCTCTTTGAAAACACAAGAAAAAAGGTAGCTATAACTATAAGGTTGGGCCAAGTGTAGGCTAGGCTAGGGTGAGGCTAGGTTCAATATATTAGCCTGAAAGCAGACAAAAGGTGGATTGTCAGAGTGAATATAGGTGTGAAACAGTGTGCTGTACACGCTGACCAGATATGGCCAATATACCAGCCCAGCATCAGCGACTGCAAAAGTCCTTGACGCCCACCCTTGATCATAATAGTGTTCTATACTCAATACTGTTCCAGTCTACGACAGCGATTTTTCTAGTCTAGTAGGCTCGAAAGCATATCTGTCCCAGTACACGAAGTCAGGTCCGTTAAGCTGGCAGGACCACATTGCAAAAATGGACTGAAAACCTATAGGGAATTCAGGGCTCATTTAGAGCTAATTTAATGCCCTATTGTCAAATTTAATGCTCTGCATTTAAACCAAAAAAAAGTACTTATAAAATATTCCTTTGCAGAATAATGTAGGGCTCATTTAATGCCCTATTGCCAAATTTGATGCTCGGCCTTTTTTTAAAAAAACTTGTGGTCCTGATAGCTTAACGTTAAGCTAGCAGGACCACACATAGAAAAGACGACTTCGGCAATATTTCTTTGCCCAATAATTTAGGGCTCATTTAATGCCCTATTGTCAAATTTGGTGCTACGCCTTTAAAAAAAAACCTGTGGTCTTGCTAGTCTAACGTTAAGCTAGCAGGCCACAAATAAAAAAACAACTTAGGTAATATTTCTTTGCACAATAATGTAGGGCTCATTTAGGGCTCATTTAATTCCCTATTGCCAAAATTGATGCTCCACCTTTTTTTTAAACCTGTGGTTCTGCTAGCTTGACGCTAAGCTAACAGGACCACACATAGAAAAAAAATACTTAGAAAATATTTCTTGTATGTAATGTAATTTTTTTCTCAAATAAAGATACTTGTAATAATTAAAAGAACCCACATAGGCAAGCCTGGATGAAAGAGCTATCGTAATAGCTCACACGAATATTTATTTGAAATAATATAACAATATATTCATAGTTGCTTTTAAGAATACTACTTTTCAGGGACACTGGAAAAAGCATTAACTTTATTAACATTATTAACTTGAAGTTTACATTTTCGCATTGTACATAAAACTATTTGAATAGTTTTTGATACTGTATGAGATAGTGATCTCAAAATATACAAAACCTAAAGTCAGCATTACTACTTCAAATTGTAAAAATAAAAATTACTAAAACAAGCAGCTTCATTAACTATTTGAAATAGTACAGTTGAAAATGTAAGCTGTTATGAATAATTTATTTGCATAGTAAGCAAAGAATTGTAAGTTTGACTTTTGCAAGTGAGTTCGATCTCCTTTTTCGCATGGCAATAGGCACCACGCGAGATTATCAGCCTTACTATTTGAAATGGTAAGTAAATAAGTTCAGTGGCATAACTAGAAACGTGTAGGCCCCGTCCGCAAATATTTTCAGAAGGTCCATTCGAAATTAAAAAAGAAAGCCGATTTATAACTTTCTTAGCAGTAAGACAACAGTATAACCTAGTATAGTATGTTCACTTCTTAATCTAAGAGCCCCCCCCCCCTCGCGACAACGCGGAGTTTTGCAGTAGTTTTACAGTAGTTACGCCACTGACATTTTACAATGTGAAATTGTCGAAAATTATTTTATAATATTTTCTTTTTTATTTTAATACTATTTGAGGTGCTTATTATGAATAAACGAATAACTTCTACTTTATGCTTCAATACTATTTTTTGTTTTGTTTGGTACAACATTTTCAGAATTCAAAAATATTCTGAAGAATTATATTTCTTTTTAAATACTTCCTTCAGGGGAAACCTCTCTACAGTGGATAATGCAACCTACAGTGGATAATCATTATTTCACAGCGCAAATATACGTAAAATAATTAATTTTAAATAATATTTATTAACACGTATCGTGTCTTAACTACTGATTAAATTAAGTTAGTTTTTTACATACACTTAGTTAATCATTATCCACGGTAGTGAGAGTAATTCTGTAGGTAGAGAGTAATGGTTAAGACTGCTATAGGCGATAGATTTAGGTATAGTTATATGTTCGAAACCCCGTATCGTTAGAAATTTTATTTAAATATAATGTTTAAAAATGTAATATATGTATTCATTCTACGCAGGACCATTATTATTTATAGACAAAGAACACTGGGACCCCCCCCCTCTTTACTAAGAAGCCACAAGCAAGAAGGAGAAGAAGCACGGTTTGTAGAACCCCGATTCACCGTGAAGGCCATGGAGGGTATCCCAGCAACGTCCGATAAAGCAGAGTTCCAGTGTACTCTCAATCAATTATTATTCATTTTTTAAATATACTGTTAAAAATGTTTTGAAATTTCAATGAATTTTATTCACAAAAGTGTTGGAAATTTCAAAACTTCTGTCTTTGAAATGAAATTAATACATATGCGATTTTAAGTTTCAAACCCTTTATGTCTTAAATAAATTTTACGTAAAAGCCCATGAAATTCACGAGGGACTGTGAAATTTAAAGCAAATATGATTGAAGTTTCATACACATATACTTTAAGCTTAAGTCACATCAATGTGTTAGAAATTCCCAATACCATTAAATAGAATTTAATAGAATTTTATCAGGGTGGCCACTATTTTTTCAATTTTTGTCTCCCGGCTTTCTCCCGGTTCTCCCGGTTAATATTCGGGATTTTTCCCGGTTTAGAAAAAAACATATACCCGATAAGCATCAGCAAACTTTTTTGCTAGAAATCAGTTGACTTTAAATCATATAAACAATTTAAAAATCCGCTATTAAACCAATTTTTCAATATTAGGTTTTAAACATTTTTTAAACAATAATTAATAATTTCTAACTGAAAACGTCTGAAAAAAATATATAGAACGATTTTGGACAATTTAATTAGAAACGTAAACAGTTCATGTTTTGTCACGCCTTCGTGAACCCCGCACACCCTGCGCAGCTCCTGACAAGCCTACCCGCGCCCGCGGCGTGGCGTCAATTCTCGGAATCGGTAAATCCGGGAACGTTGAATCCGAGTTCGACTGTATTTAGTCAGTTAATAACAATCGATGCTTATTTAAATAAACCTAATCAACAAATGCACTTTTAGGCTATTTTCCGACGCACTAGCTTTGTTCTTTCAACGTAATAAAATGTTATTAACTAATTTATAAACCTGTAGGGATATTGCAATGACAATCGACAGTTATTATTTTTAAGAACAATTTTTTTAACAAATTTGTAGCATCTCATGTATTTATGAAATGAACAATTCCACTTTTCACCAAGGAATTAACAGCTAATTAAATTATCAAACATTTCTTGCTATTAATCAATAACAATTGATGATTGTTCAAACAAAATCAATCTAAAAATTCATTTTCTGACTATTTTCAGCACTTCAACGTTGTTCTTTTAAGGTGTAATCAACTCTTAACAACTAATTTTTGAAATTTTTTGAAACTCTTGGATAACTATCAATTATTGTTATTATTATGAACAATGTTATGAGGACATTTTTTTCGTCTTAGGCATTTCTCAACTAAGAATGCGGTTTTGTGTTGTGGAATTTGCGAAAAATTCTTTAGCTGAATCTAATTTTTAACATAGCTGCGCAATATTTGACAAGACGACTAGTGCCTATTTTTTATAAATAAACTTAATTAACAAATGCGTTATTTGTAGGGAGCGGACTAGACAAGATATGAACATTAGGGTGGTCCAAAATTTTGTTGTTGTTGAATTTTTATATGAAGCGCCCGGGAATATGTTCAAATCCACCTAAAAATAAATACATTTATTTTTATATTTAGAGGTGACGCTAGCCCCATGAAGTTTAACACATTTTCCATAAGAAAAAATACATTTTTATAAATTTGATTCAGAATACTTAATATTAGCTGAATCGTATTGAAACTCAACATTTTTCTTCACAGTCAGCCATAGAATATAAATACAACATTACTTTTCAAATATCACTCCCATAAGTCTGTTTTGTAAAGTACCAAAAAAAACCCTTAAGGGAAAAGATGGGTTTTGCGAGTTTTTGGCGCTAATTTTGATTTTTTTGCGTCTCTTACATGCCAATTGTTTTATATATACATGAAATACTACTTTATACTGATAATTAAATGTTTGAATAAATTATTCTATCAATTTATTACTGTTTTTAGCAATTTTCTCTTAGAATGAAGATAGAAGGACGCGGTTTTTTCGAAAATTTTTCACTTTTTGCCCAATTTGCAATTAGATAGAGTTAATAGTTTATCAATGTGAACAAACGTAATTGTTTCAAAAATTTTTCATTATTGTTAATATTACTCACTCAGAATAATGCTAGATAATTGCATTTTTTTCTGAAATGTTCAACTTTTTGTTCACTTTTTAATTGGAGTGAGTTGAATAATTAATTATAGTTAACAAAATTATCCATTCAAACAATTTATTATTATTATTAATAATATTAATTTTGAATAATGCTATAAAGTTTCGATTTTTTCTGAAATTTGAAACTATTTGTCTATTTTTCACATAGGGTGAGTTAATAATTAATTTAATTTAGCAAAAGTAATTATTTGAAGAAATTATTATTTTTTTAGAACTATCTTCTTATTTATTAATGCAATATAGTTGCAGTTCGTTCTGAAATGTTTAGATTTTTATCCACTTGTCACTTAGTAAAGTATTGAATAATGCAACTTAACAATTATAGTTCTTTGAACAAATTTTACTTGTTTATAACTATCTTCGATTAGACAAAAGCTAAAAAATTGCGGTTTTTGGTGAACTCTTACACTTTTTGTCCACTTTTCACTTAGTGAGGTACTAATTAATGCAAGTTGACAAACATGCTTATTTAAACAATTTATTATTGTTTATAACTATATTCTGTTATAGTAATGCCAGAAAGTTGCTTTTTTCGGAAATCTTGAGTTGTGCTTTGACTTTTTAGTTATGATTAAATAATAAGTGAACCTCAACAACAATAATTTTTTAAATAGTATTTTACTTTTTTATGTGAATTATTTGTTCTCTTTTCCCAATCTTTGAAAAAATGAACTCAAACAAAAAGCTATCTTACACAAGAAACAAAAACAAGGAATGGAATAATTAGGGCTAAGTAGGAGGACTAGGTGTGCAAATGACTTGTAAAAGTTTTGTTTTAAATTACAACAAGAAGTTTATCACAAAGCGTAAAAGGATACTTTGGAATTAAATATGTTTTGGCATTAGAAACCCCCTTTTCAGCAAAATATAATTACGAAAAAGAAAGAGATTGTTTAGAATATTTTTCTCTCTAATATTTATTTATTATTTGTTCATAAATAAAAAGGCAAAGCAATGTTAAAAAATTCAGAAAAAACGCAATTATCTGGCATTAATATAGATGAAGATAGTTCTTAACAATAATAATTTGTGTAAACAATTATTTTCGCTCAAGGTAAATAATTATTAAGTCATTCCAACTGAAAAATAGACAAATAGTTAAAAATCTCTGAAAAACCGCAACTTTCTACCATTAAGCAAAAAGAATATTATTAACAATGATAATAAACTGTTTGAACAATAACTTCTGTTAACTTGAATTAATTATTACTTTACTCTAATTGAAAAATGGACAAAAGTTAAGAAATTCAGAAAAAACCGCAACTATTTAGTATTAATATATGTAAAAGAAGATAGATATAGACAATAACAACTTGTTTAGACAACTATTCTTGCTATATTAAGTTGAATATTAACTTACGCCAAGTGAAAAGTGAACGAAAAGTTGAAAATTTAAGAAAAAAACGCCATTTCTAGCATTATTCAAAGATAATATTATTAACAATAATAATAAATTGTTTAATCAATTGTTTGTTAAAATTAATCAATTCTAACCTCTTTTTAATTGAAAATTTATTAAAAAGTGGAAAATTTTCGAAAAATCCGCGACATTCTGTCACTATCCTGAGAGAAAAATGCTACAAACAATAATACATTATTTCAAAAAATGAATCTAAGCATATCCTTGTCAGTATAAAGTAGCTTTCATGCTTTAGAAACAATTTGCATTTTGACAAACGCAAAAAAAATCATAATTAGCGCCAAAAACTCGCAATACCCATTTTTTCACTTATGGGGTTTTTTGGGGCCCTATAAAATAGTCTTGTGGGGGTGATACAGGTGTTTCAAAAGTTATATTTTATTCGTATTCTATCGCTAATTGTGAAGAGAAATGTTGATTTTCAACTCGATTCAGCTTAAATTGAGGATTGTGAAACAAATTTACAAAAGCGTATTTTTTTCTTATGGGAAATACGTGTTGAACTTCATGGGGCTTGCGCCACCTCTAATATCTAAACTCACTGCTTATTTTTATTAATGAAAATAAAAATTCCCACTATTTAACCTCAAAGCTCTTAAAGGCAGAAGCTTAAACTTTCATTTGACATAAAAAGATGACAAAAGATGAACTATATTGTTTCAATTCTAAATTATAATAACGGTATAATAAGTATTCAGATCCTACAATGCGTTGGCAGAGCATAGCAAAAAAAAATGTTGTGAAAATGCTCATAGGTTAGGTTCTTGTGTCGTATTTGAAAGACTTAAAATATTGTCTACAATTATTAAAAGTAGTTTTGTTGTTGTTTGTTTGGAGTGAAGTAATTCAGTTTTAGGAGTTTTAGTGTTGTAATACAAAAATATTGGGAACTAATTTTAAAAGCAAGTCAAGTGCGGTGCTTGTTGGTTACGTAACGAAAGGCAAAAAAAACTTTGCCAGTGCATATTAAGAATTCAATACTTATATCATTCAGCATTGGAACAACATATTTCACTCAACTTTTTTGCTGGGCACAACTTTTAAAAAATATTATTGTAAAAACACCGCATCATCAATCTTTGACAGCGTGTACCCCACATTTCAGATGTGGACGAGCAAGCTGATAGAGCCTCGTTTAGTGGCCGCAGACTTCACATTTTCCAGCCCATCGCGAATACCGACCGAACTGGCAGCCGGAGTTTTCATTTAGTTGGAATATTTCTTTTTTCATCTTTTATACTTAAATAATGTACATAAACGTACTTTACTGTCGGCTGTTGCATTTCTCAAAGTTTGAAGCCGAAATTTTACGTGTGAAAAAGGTTCTTAGGTTCAAAAAGTGCACCCAGTTTTCATTTCGTCGAAAATAATTTTTTGCAAAATTCCTCCTCGAATAAATTACGTAAACGTAGTTTATTGTCTTCTCAGACATTTAACAAAGTTTCAGCCCGATATTTTTATTGAAAAAAAGTTCTTAGATTAAAAAAAAAATTCAGAAAATTGAAAAAGTGAGGCCGTGTCACACATCCGTGTCACATTAAGTTATAATTTTCTGTAAATTAAATTACAGTAATTATTTTCAAAACTCTACATTTTTCATTTTAATTATTTTTATATTCAAAAAATCAAACAGTGCTCCCCTTTCAATTCTACATGTGTATTAAATATATTCTTTTTGCTGCCAAATATAAAGCCTATTTGCTTTTTTGAGAAAAAACATCCGAATAAAAATAAAGAAAGCTCTCCCTTAGTAAAAATCAATGTAGTTCTTAACTGCTGATTGCTGCATAAATCTAAATAAATGTTTTATTTTATATCCTATGGCATAAAGGTTAAATATTTCTTTGTCCATTTTATAGTTAAGATCATATTTTATAAAAATATATGGGGACACTGCTATTTAAATGGGATTAGCTCATGTAGCTTCTAGATCTTTGTGCACTTTACGTAAATATTTTCTAAAAATAATTTATTAGGTATCGCAAAACGGAGTAAAGTCGCGCATGTAGGGTAAAGTTGTTCACCTCTTCATTTATATTTTAAACTTCAGTATCAAGTTTCCTATGGCAAAAAATGAAAGATTATCGATTGTTTTAGTTAGTAGAGATGTCAAACTTTATTTTTAAATTTATTTGGTGCGAATTTATTGGTGAGCAAGTTTACCCTGTATGAGCGAATTTATCCCGTTTTACGGTACGTGTCCTGACATTCTTTTATAAAATTTCATTTATTCCATAAAACTTTCTAAATACAAATTTCACATGACTATCTGTAATTATTAAAATTGTGGATGTTAAAAAATCTATAAATATGCTTTCTCATAGAGGAAGTTTTGCAAGGATGAAAACTTTCGAACTTCAGTTGTGGACATATCTTGTCATAATTCGACCTCAGGAGTAAAAAAATGAGGTGTTCAAAAAATTTCATAATTTTCATAATTCTAGAACAAGTTGAGCTGGAGTCATGACATTGAATTGGACTATAGTCCTGAAAAATGCCAATTATTGTTTAAGTTTAGAGCCGGATCAGATAAAAATACAGTAATACCGGGTCCAAACAACCGATTTTTTAACACAGGGTGTTATTTCGTTGATAAAATTTAATTGAACGTTAATAGCTATCTCCATACAAAAACTGTAATCATTAATATTTTTTTGAATTTTTCGTTTATGAATACTTTTTTTTAATATTAGGCATATAGCAAAACAATAAGAACTAAATTTGTTCATTTTGAGAAGATGACTTGATTGAGGTATTTAGAAACATTCTATGGCCAAATGAATTTATAATTGCAAGAGAAAAACTTTTGAAATTTTGGGAATATAGCAATTCTGTATATACTAAATGTATTTTTTATGATGACACAAATCGATTGATGTATTTAACAGGCCTGTTTGATTAAATAAAACTATGATATGAGAAAAAAACTCAATTTTTATAATACACCAATATTTTAAGTATCAAGTTTATTCTTTTTGATGGAATGTATCTATTGAACTACATGAAAACCTTTCATGACCTATAAGTAATAAACAATTAATAATAATAAGCAGTAATAATGATGAATAAATAGTAAAGAAGCGCATGAGAAATGGCCTTTTCAATCTATTCAGATTCCTTTTAGAAGCAAAAATCCTCTTTTTCATCCGCTGAGGCTCATCCTTTTGCAATCCAAAATCCCCTTTTCCATCTCCTAAGACTCCTTATACAATCCAAAATCCCTGTTTCCATAATGAATACCAAATAAAGGAATTGCAAAATAATCATTTATGAGAAAGTACAGTGCTCATGAAATTATCACAATTAAAGATAGACTATACAATGAACGCGGCCAAACTACTTTGCAGCGTTTTAAAAGAAATTAATAAAGGAATTTCTGTTGATAAGGAAATAATATCCTTATTTTTCCTCACTGTCTGACCACTTAATTCCGTGACTACTAAAACAAAATTTCAGTCAAAATTATAATAATTAATGCATGTCTTCAATAAAAATAGATACATACAAGAAATAAAAGGGACATTCTCTATTGAAAAATAATATTTATAGTGAAAGTATTTGCAGCATTTTTATCTGATTAAAAATGAAAATGAGCGAATTGGATATTAGTAATGTTGAATGTACATTTTTTTTAATTTAACGTACTTTTCTGATACAAGAAACACATTTGAAAATGCAAATTCAGTAGACTAATACGGATTTAGAAGTGAAGTTTAAACATTGCTAATCAATCTTGTGAGTTTCAACGTTTTTTCTGCTACAGTGGGACATTTCGTTACGGATATACTATAGTTTGGGGAAAGAAGAACGCAGAAAGAGAATAAAGGTGCAAAAGGTTAATGTACCGTCTATTTCTTCAAATGGGATGAATTCTATTGCATGCCTTGCCTCATCCATCGAAAAGATGAAGTCACCTTTGGACTATTTAAGGGTATTGGCATAGTGATTAATGCAGATAGACAAAAATAAATCGAATCATTTTTAGAACAATTACAACGGTTCATTTTATAGCTTTCTTCACCACCAGTGTAGAAATTGTAACAGGGGTCCGACCGGGAGCCGGCCGGATAGCCCCAGTTTAAACCGGGCGCTGGCCGGGGATTCTGGCCGGTATCCGGCTAAAAACGTCACGGTAATCTGGTCGGATCCCGGCTTTCATACCGGCCGAGATCCGGTCGGGTAACCCGGCTTTCTTGCAAAAAAGTTTGCTGATGCTTATCGAGTATATGTTTTTTTCTAAACCGGGAGAAATCATGAATATTAACCTGGAGAACCGGGAGACAAAAATTTAAAAATAGTGGCCACCCTGGTGGTGGTGGAGTTGGTGGATGAGTTTTGCTACTTAGGATTTTGGTTCGAAACGAGAGGAGGAAGCGAGCTGCAGGTGAGAAAGAGATTAGAGTTCAAGGACGTCTGGAAGATAAGAGTCTGGATGTTTGATGTGTTAAGCTATGGGCTTGCATGAGAGATTTTTGAAATGGTTTATGAGAGTGAGTTGAAGCTGCCGAGGTTATATACTGAGGGAAGAAATAGGATGAGAAAAAATGGTGGTCAGGCAAGTAAAAAAAGCATGGAACTTCGAAGAGAAACTATGAAGGGGAGAGGGAAGCAAAATTGAACAAGCGTATGCCCGGGAGGTTATCGATAAAGAGAGGAGGGGTAACACGAGGCGTTCAAAATGGGAGAATGAAAGATATGAAATGAGTTTTGAATGTGGTATGCAAGTGAGGGTTAGAGAGTGGGATAAAATAGAGATTCAAGATACAACAGATGGTATAGATTGGTTAAGAGGCAGGGGGAACCAGAGTACCTGAAATTGGTTAAAAAGGAAAGCAAATGGAATAGAGTGGTGAAATTCAGAATGGGAGAGGGTGTAAGAGCATGTAGGTAATGGATAAATGAAGAAGAGAATGTATGTAGAGTATGCAGGTATGAGCAAGAAACATGGTTGCATGTATTAGAGAGGTGTACAGGTGACGAAGGGGGAGGTGAGGGTATAAAAGAGAGAATGAAATGGATTCTTAATGCAAATGGTCAGGGGGAGAATGGATGAAGAAGCTGGAAATTTCGAGATAGACCTGGTTGCATAGGGTAGGAAAACAAAAGCCAAAAAAATTACTCCTAAAGAAGGAGAATTACGAAGTAGTTGTGCGGACTACTATCGGCGAGAAAATTCGAGTCCTCTGGCTTGGACGTTAAAAAAGTAAGTGAAAAAGAATCGTAGCTCAATAAATGAAGGATCATTTTGAAGGTCAAAATTTTGTACGTTGATGAGCCTGAGACGAATATGCCCAAAAAAATTGTATAGCTTACAGACCCGAAAATCTGTTAAAAAGTAGGGAAATTTGACAGTTTTTTTAAGACAGTGAACTTTGGAACATAGTTTTTTATTGAAAAAATAATAGGAAAAATCTAAAAAAAATCATAGTGGTACCTTAAACGTTTCTAAACAAATTGCCGTTGAAAAATTTGCAGAATATAAGAAATAGTTTATTTTTTGTACAAAAATATACATCGGTACTATCTTCAGTTCTAATGAAGACAATGAAGTGATTTAAATTAGAGTTAGTTAGTTGAACTATTTGTAATTATTTGCAATTTGAAAGAAGTATGTGCTTCTATTTTCTTTCGTGCAAATTGCGATATTGGAAGACAGTTTTTTATACTGGAAAGTATGTGTGAAAAAACGGCGGCGTGCCTTTTTTCATGGGATCATCCTCGTCTGTCTTCCAATATCGCTATTTGCACAAAGAGAAAAATAAGCATATAATTCTTTTAAATTGCAAATAATTACAAATAGTTAAACTATCTAATTTTAATCACTTCATTATCTTCATTAGAAATGAAGATAGTACAGTTGTATATTCATGTACAAAAAAAGAACAATTTGTTATATTCTGCAAATTTTTCAACAGCACTTTGTTTAGAAATAATCAAGATTCTTAAGATTTTATTAATTTATTTATTAATTTTATTAATTAAGATTTTTTAATTAAGATATTTGAATTTTTTCATATTTTTCCTATTATTTTTTCAATAAAAAACTATTTTCCAAAGTTCACTGTCTTTAAAAACTGTCAAATTTCCCTACTTTTTAACAGATTTTCGGGGCTGCAAGCTATACATTTTTTTTTGCATATTCGTTTCAGGCTCATTAACGTACAACATTTTGACTTTTAAAATGATCCTTCATTCATTGAGCTACCATTTTTTCTTCACTTACTTTGTTAACGTCAAAGCCAGAGGACTCGAACTTTCTCGCCGATAGTAGAGTCCAATTTTGAGATTGATAATGGTAAGAGGAAATGGAAGCCCAGGGCAAGGTCGCAAGCGTTTAGAAATAAGAATAATAATTTAAGACGACATGTAGCAAATAGTAAGGTAGTATAAGGCTTGTTTGTAAGAACACATGTAATGGCTATGTAAAGACTCTTAAACTCGTAAATGAGATAGCGTATAAACAAAATAAAGAAAGAATAACCAAGTTTCTGAATACGCGTAAACAAAGTTTGATGTAATAAAGTTAGACAACGATTAAACAACGAATTTTAAATTTTTTGCAAAAACAAAAAGCAGCTCCTGTGATTTGGGAATTCTGAATGAGAAAAAAACAGGTTCGATATAAAAAAAATTATTGTGTCTTAAGAAAATGAAAATTGAAGATCGTGATATCACAGTATAACAGACATTTTTTTCCTAAAACTAAAAAAAAAAAGACTTTTTTTCGTTCAACGATAATAGTTTCAAGAAATATGCATGCTAAAAGTTTGAAACAAATTAGTACTTTGTTAGGATTGTAATTAAATTGTAAAAAAAAATTTTAATACACTAAAAAAAAATTATCGCATCAAAAAATGATACTCGTAGTTTGAAAAAATCCTTTTACTATAATATGTATTCGATTTTTAAATAATAAAGATATCTAGTTCTACACTGCAACACTTCCAAATTTATTAATACAGCTCGCACTATATGTGGAAAGGCATTTTAGTTAGAGTTGGATTTTTGTACCAAAGATTGTATTTTGCCAACAAAAAGATTGAGGAAAAATTAAGAATTATTTTTGTTCTTATTAAACCAGGTTTTCTTGTTGATTTATTTTGTGGAAAATTAACTTGTACAAATAAAATTTGAAACCAGCACCGCAGTCGATATGAGTTTCACTGATTCTGAACCAATGTTTTGACATTTCTTTGAGGTTAGAATAGAATATAATTCCATTTGATCGTAAGACAAAATTTAAATTAAATAATTTTTGACTTTTTTTTTGTGTTCAGTGGTGCTCGTTTAAAGCTACTCAGATTGCAGTTTTAAATGCCTGCAAAGGTTCCCTTTATACCTGCGACTACGCTACCAATTAGACCAGCTGAAAGGGATTAAAAATTAAAATTGGTAAAATTTTGAAATTACCGCTGCGAAAGTTAGAAATTTAGAATCTACGGGTTTCGATAATTTCAGTTATCTAACTTTCTTTTTTAGAAGTTTAAAATTGGACTGAATATAATGTATCTCGTAAAAGGAATGAGATTCGCCAAAACAGACAACATTTTTTAATTCAACTCCAGAATAGTATATTAGTATATAATTTATAATTATATATAATTAAAAACTAAAGGTTAACAACCACCGCACGGTCCCACTGGGAGTAACTGTCATCTAAAAAATGAAATCGGCTCCCAGTAGGACCGCGGTAAATCCCATTCATGGCCACGTCTCACAACCGCGAGATGAGTGGTATATATATATATATATATATTCATTTATTATGGTATGAACTAGTGATGTGTGCTTCAACCAATTAATCGTTTAGCAGATGACAAACAAGCAAAGATGGTTAAATCAGCCAAAGGGTAATCCAATAAATTCAGTTAAAAAAGCCAAAAGAGAAAACGATCAAAACAAATAATCGGTTAAAAATGTAATCACCAATAAAGAAAATGAAACCATGATTAATTTTGTAATCCATTATTCGTTTTGATCATTTATTTGTTTCATTTTTTTTGTTTATTTGTTTTAGCGAATGAACGTTTGTATACTCCCTAATTTCTGTAAATTTCCCAAATTTTCAACTTGATATCTCAATTCTTGTGCACGTGAGTTGTTATAAAAAATATGTCGACAAACTATTTTGAGGTTAGTATGACATGGCATTAAACATTGGCCTACTTAACCGTTTTTGTTTGTTTGGCATTTGTGAAACGATTATTTGGTTAATGCGCAGAAGCCTACTATGAATATTTCTTCTTCCTTAATCTTTATAAGTGAATAATAAGGAAATATCAAGTTATTGCGCACTAAGGTTTGAAGGGAACATTGTAGTCCTGGATATACTTTGAAGGAGTTAGGATCTTGGTCGTATGAGCAAGGCAGAAGGAGCTTGGTCTAACTTTGTGCTGATTGCGGTAAACTAGAGGAACTAGCCTCACCCTGTAACTTTCGACCTAGCAGAATTCGTGGCCTAAGTACACATACATGACATGCCATGTTGGATTTGAGGGTGCAATGTGTCTAGGATCTTCGTTTGGTTATGGACTTCCCTAGTAGAATCCGAGATTATAACAAATCGAATCTCCGGTGAACCTCGAGTGGAAACGCTACGTTACTCGAAATTACCTCCAAATGGAATACCTACTCCGCACAGCGGACCTCTAAATGGAACTTAATTACATAGATTACAATTCAATTACCCGAATCTCGAATTCAGATACCATACATAGATTGTTAAGAAATATAAAATTATTACATTTTGATCAGTTTTAGACTTTTTAATATGAACAATAACTTTTAAAAAGGAAGTAAGACTATTTTCATTCAAATTCGCTGTACCTTAATTATTTTTTTATCTGCAGTCATTTGAACTCTGGGGGCGCTTTAAAATAATTTTAACTGATAGAAATCGATTTTACAGTTCACAATTTTCGCATCTATAGCAGCAATAAAAATTTAAGAATATAATATTGAAGGGTGCTGTATATTATAATGGCTTCAAGAATTAAGATATTGAAATTCGATGTTAAAAATGAAACAGTTTTAAAGAGATGATCTTCGTGGAAGGGGAGAAAAAAAGCATATAAGAAATATCAAGTATTGATTCAGGCAAAATATGTCCGATTTTAATTTTATCCACGGCATATTTATGTAATTGACAATGTAATTTCTGTGTTGGCGGGACTCTAAAGAATTTCAAAGAATTCATGGTAAATTAAAAACAATCCTAGATTCATTCCAACAAGTTGAAACCTGAATCTCCCTCAAAATATGTGGGCGTCCACATGAAAAGGGCCCTGATGACTCGTTATAGTTCAGGAGATATTCGCGTTTTTCTAAATCAGAGTCAAAATTATTATTTTGGGGTTTGGGTGGAGGTTGATACTAGAACCTATAATGAATTTAATTATACTATTTTCATGTACAGGAAGAAAAAATATAACACGTGCGCTTATGAGATTCATCAAATTTACCTGCCTTTTTCTCGAAGAGCCGTTTTTCGATGTTCTACATTTTAAAAATGTCGGGAATTTATCCGGCTGTATGATCTTACACGTAACTCCATAATATGGAGTTACGTGTAAGAGCTGATATGGAGTGCATATCAGCTCAATATATAAGAAATGATTCTGCATAAGATTATAAAAGAAAAAATATTCTCATTAATGCAGAATTTCCATTTTAGTAGAATATTAAGGTCATCGAAATTCGATTTGATAAGATTTTCTAAAAAATTGAAATACAAAAATTTTACTATTACCGATATCAGGTTTGGTATCACAAGTTTCAGTCTTGAAAGACATTCTAAAAAACTTATTTATAGCCGTAGTAACTGCAAATAATTTGTATCCTGCTATAACTGAAAAATATTTGTTTACAAGTAAAAATGTATTTTTAGATACCATATCATAAAAATTATAATAGATTTACTGGATAATCCTCTTAAATAGTCACAAAATAATAATTCTAAATTGAATAATGTTTGAAGTAGAATCTATTTGAAAGTTATCCGATTTTAAATTGCAAGGATTTGAAAATGAACAAAAGGGCCCTGGAAATCGAGTGTAAATCGCCCTTTTGCACTCAGGCCAAACGATGAAGTTGTTTCATTTTTTTGTATACATACTCTAAAGAATATAGAGTGTCTCGGTAAAGTTTTACTTTTTCGAAAAAATTCTATTTTTCATGCCAAAATTGAAAGAAAGAAATTGTTGTCGATAGCATCGTTCTGGTAATGTGTTCAACTATTTAGCGAAGAAGGGAGCAGCTAAGGCAGTAATTTTGCTCGAACTTTTGTGCGCCGGTAATGAAACACCGAATGTGACCCTTCAGGGGCGAACACACCGTATACGAAAACTAGGGGCCACTACCCAAATGAGTGGGTGCATTCCCAATAGGTTGGGTTGGTGTAGATGGTGGGGAGGGGATGATATCATTAAATGCAGACTGTAAAAGAAAACTGTAAACAGTATAATGGCTTATATAATCAATTCGCCCCCGAATTCATGCATGCAATATTCACGCCGTATCAGTGCAACTGTACAATTTTCAGCAACTTATTCCAAAAGTAGTGGTACCTTGTTACATTAAATAACAATATACAAGATCTCTGTATAAGAAGGCGCATTATACGAACATGCAAGATATCAATAATCTGTGTCGCTCAATTTCCTTCGAAAAATAACAGATTTATTCGGATTGTACACAAACTTTGCATGTTTGCACAACTCAGACACTGTCCGTTATAACCGGTTATAGAACTTTTTTGAACCTGAGAGTTTGTACAAAAATGTTTCAAATTTTAATTTTTCAAAAATGTATTGAAATATGAAATTTACCTGCGCATCTTCTTTTCCACATGAAAAAACATATAGCACGTGTGTTTGTTGAAGTGAAAAGGAACAGCTGCTAATTTTTTCTACTAAATGGGCTTCTTTTAGCTAATTTGACTGTATTCAATGTATACTTCTACGTGATTTTGTCTAAAACAAGAACTGTCAATCGTTTTGCGACTGATGTTTCACTTCACAATGTTACTTTTGGGCAAAAACTGCATTTCTTACGAGCAGTTTATCATTACATTCGGAAATGTTCCATTCACGCATAATGAAGGAATTTCGGTGTTCGAAATCTTGGTCAGTTTTTTTGTAAACCATTTTTTTGGAAAAAATTTAATTCTTTATAAACAAAACAAATTTAAAACAGCAATTTCAGCTCGCTAAGCAAAAATAAAACTTTTTTGCCTCTTGCACTTGTTTTGTAGGATAAACCGTTTGCAATCAACATGATAATTATAATTCACTTTCAAATTCCCACATTTACTTTATTTTCATCAAATAAACCACATATTTTGAAACATTATTTCAAATATCCCGCCGAAATTCCAACATTTTACCTGAATTATCGTCTGCTGCAAGCAGTCAGAGAGGCAATTCTTCATTTATTTCAATATTATATACATTTCTAAGAGCTGACAAATATATACAAATAAAATAGATGTCTCAAATTCTTACTCCTATTACTTGTATAATTTAAAAACGTTGTCTTTGCTTAAAATTAAATAATGACCGCTCTTGCTCGCTCTGCTCGGTCATGACCGAGTATACTCGGTCTTGCTCATACTCGAGCACGAGCAAGGTGGTAAACGTCCATCACTACGAAAGCAATGGAGCAAATGCATGGGATTCGTTCGATTTTTGCTCTATTTTTCTAATATCTTCGTAAAAACTAATTTTTTCTAGGTAAGTTTATCTGAAAAATAGTTTTTATTTTTCAGGAACTATCTAATGAAATAATAAAAAGATAAGAATTACTATTCATTACGAAGATATTACAAAAATAAAGTTTTGTCCGATCCATTTAGTCCATTGTTTTCCCCTCAGCACTCAACGAAGTGAAGTTAACTGCTGGTTGAAGTGAAAATATCTAGTACTTTAACCATGATCAAAGAATACACGGTCTAGCCATGCGCAACTAAAAAAAGTTAACCAATAGGAAGCAATTCTACCACACCAAGCCATATTAATATGTGAGCGCGCGAGAATGAAGTATATTTGAAATGACATAAATGCCATGAGTGAAGATTTCAAGTAAAAGATAAAGAAATTGTACAATTTATATATCAATGAAATTAATTTGAAAATAGTGCAATTTGTGTCATAGATAATATAAAATATTAAACAATATATAACTTCTTATCCTTGTAATGTAGAAGAAATATGGATAACATAACATCTCAATGCACCTGCCGAATTTTACCTTTTAACTCAAATGAAATGATGTAGCATTGCCTAAAAAGGAAAAAGAAGTTAGTTTTGGGTCTCAAAGCACAAATAAATAAATTTAAAATATCGACATCGTAGTCTGTATTACGATAATATCAGTTTTTATAATTCGTATATACATACACGTAAATGATAAAAACAAACCTCTGATTGTACACAAAGAAACATATTCACATCTTATATTCGTATGAAAAAATAAATGTAAAATATATCATGATTAAATAAACATACAAGTTTTGCAACGTATAATTTAAAATGAGGTAAGCTTATAATAGGAAATTCTACTCTTGTAATTTCATGAAGAATATTTCTAATATTTTGGAAGATTTTTTTACTTTTATACTATTTCAGGTTAAGACTATATTAATTGTGTGTGCATTATAATTTTTGCAGTTAAAACCAATTCACAAAGCAGCCTTCGCGATAGGAAGAGAATAATTGAGAAAAATTCATAATCTAAATTTCCACAAAAAGGCGATTGTTCCGTGAGCTTGGTAACCTCCCGGAGGAAGAAAAAAGATCAAAATTCAATCAATTGCACTGCCCATTCTTGTGTGTTTTATGCGAATAAACCTTCGTGGTAAAAAATTCCTGTTTTTGGTCGAAAATTCAATTAATCTACTTGAAGATTCACTATTCTAGTTGAAAATTCATCTTTTTGGTTGGAAATTCAATTATTCTACTTAAATATTCACTATTCCACCTAAAAATTCATATTTTTTGTCTAAAATTTGAGGAATCATCATTCTACTTGAAAAATCATCACTTTGTCGAAAGTGTAATTATTTTTTTGAAAATTATGTTTTGTTAACTATTCCTTTTTTGGTTGAAGAATGGTATTTTTCAATAGGAAAATCGTCTTTGTAGATGGAAATTAATCTTCCTGGTTTAAAATTCTATTATTTGAGTTGGAGATTCGTAATTTCAGTTGAAAATTCATCTTTTTGGTTTAAAATGCAAGTATTTATGCTGGCTATTAATTATTTCAGTCGAATATTGTTCCGTTTGGAAATGTAACAATTTTTCTGGAAATTGGTTTTGTTGTTTGGTTCTACATTTTTTGTTTACCTAATTACGTAAGTATTCGAATCGAATATTCTATATGATTTAGTAGCAAATTCATCTGTTTGGTTTAAAATTATTTGTTTAACTTACAATTAAACTATTAGTTGACAATTAATTGTTTCTAGTTGAAATGCCATGTAGAAATCAAGCTTCTTCGTGAAAAATTGAACTATTTCACTGTTGTTAAAGTTTGATCTTTGATTTGATCTGAATAATTTTTTGACGTTCTATTCTTAATTGTGCACTTCCTTTTTCAGTAAAATATCTCGCGAAGAAATATTTCTAATTTCATTTTGCACTGTATAAAATAGTGTGAAAAAACAAACTAAAATAACGCTTTCATCTGCCCACGGCAGATGAAAGTAGTGCATGTAAGCGGAAAACGTTTTGTTACTAGCATGGCCTAGTAACTTGTAAAGTTTAAGCCGTATTTGTAACTTTCTAAGTAAAAGCGGCGATCCGGGTTCCGCAGTGTTCCGTGCGTCGTAAATTAAAAACACACAAGGTGACAAGCATCGACATTGTTACATCCCAGGATCTGCAGTAGAATTTGATTCCGATATAGCCATTTTTTGATTTGTTGATAGAGTTCGGAATGCTGCTGTTGAGTGGTGGAAACCACTGCCGCAAAATTAGGTCAAGTTTGAAATACGTACACCTTTGTTTATGATCACGAATTAACAATATTTTTATAATGTTTCTTGTTTCACTTCCAAGTTCACAATTATAACTTCAATTAATGCACCCAAGTGCATTAATTTATAACAAATCACGTTAATTTTACAAGTTCATTATCGTTTTGACAGTTTAATTCGATTTCAGTTACAAACTTTCTAAGTTAAAAAATACAAGAATTGAGTTTCGCAGGTTAAAAGTACTTATCGACAGAGTTGTAGATCAGAAATCTGACAAATTTAGCTGTGCGGGCCTTTTTGTAGCAAAAAATATGGGGGGAGACTTATTCCCTCTCCTAGGCCAAGAATCAATCACATTGCTGACGTCACGGAATTTCCCTACTCATTAACCAATAATAAAGTAGGTCAATTTACTCCGCCTACATGATATGACTCATGAAATGAGTCATTCGATGATTGAAATTTCTAAACATGAAAAAGTCTAAATAAGTCCAAAGTCCGTTTTACATCCGGTCTGACTGGCGCCAAACCCCATTAGTGATACTGAAATTAGGCCTATGGCTCATCTACTAAATAAACAATTTGGTGTTAAGACGCAATCATTGTATACTGCGTAGTATTTCGAACTGCGTAGAAGTTTAGGCAAACATAACCTTACTTTGAGATAGAGAGAGAGAGAGTATTGTATTACATTTGGTACCTTAAGTACTTTCCTACTTGTTTTATATGGTTGCATGCCTAATAAGAAAGAGTTATTACCTACTTGAATCTTTCTTTGCACAGTAAAAAAAAAGGATCATTTTTGTTGCAGATCATTTTGCTCCAACGATCATTTGACTTTCGAGATCATAATGAGGAGGTGCGAAACTATCACTGGTTCGTAACCTTAAAGCCATACCCGCGTGCCAAAAATATGCAACGGCACTTGCGAGCTGGATGCAGAAAGCTGTCATCCTTCGATCGTTTCGTGTCCTCAAAACACACGAGAGTTTCGCCGGCCCGTCGTTGTGATTTCGTCGCGTCCTGTAACCACCCATCTCACGGTTGTAAGACGTGGCCATGAATGTTATTTAAAGCGGTCCTACTGGGAGCCGATGTCATTTCTTAGATGACAGTTGCTCCCAGTGGGACTCTGCGGTGGTTGCTAACCTTTAGTTTTTAATTGTATTTATGGCAAGAATGTTTACTATTTAAAATATTTTTTGAAGTATATATACCATCTTAATTGTATTTTTGTGATTTTAACAATCGAAGTTATTTTTGAAGATACTATTTAAAACTTTTTAGATTAGAATTACTACTAGAAAACAAGTTTTTCTCTCTCTTCAAGAGAGCTGAATAAAAGCTCTAAACTTAAATTCAATAATTTTATTATAAAATTTTCGTAATGAGACGTGCCCCACATTCGAGTACTCAGTAAAAATTTGAATTTTCAAATTCTGCAATAGCTACCCTCTAAATTTCTTCCTTTTGGTGAAAAAATACTGCCATAATTTTATTTATTCTTTTAAATAATTTTTTAGAGGTTGCGCTAGGCCCTTTCAGGTCTCAAATTAATTTCCTTATAGTTTTCGATTGTTTTAAATATTAAGTAAAGGCTAAAAAATTGTTTCACTTCGAGAAAGTATTTCTTGTTTCTTGAGTAATAAGCCCTAAATTTTATGAAAGAAAAAAAATTTTGAAGACTATCGGGCTTAGAATATGAAAATTTGTTATTTCATTACATTTAGTGGTCTGAAATGATTCTTATACATTTTTATCCTGCAATACTACTCGCATAAGTAGGATTTCTTTAAAAGTATAAAGAAAATATTCTCCGTAATGAATGAATTAAAAATATTTATACCAAGTGACAGAGAAAATCTTGAATTTCGAAATACACAAAAAATAAACATTTTTTAATTTACCCGAATAGGATGTAAAACTTAAATGAAATCGGTTAGCAAAACTTAAAGAAACTGATAAAAACGAAGAATTGCATCAAAATCGACAGTAGTTAGCTAGTTGTCATCCTTTTCAGGTAGATTATAGCTGAAAATATATTTTAAACTCTTAGAGGAGTCTATAAGTTCTAAAAAATGTGTTTTTTTTGTCTATTTCGTAATTCAAGATTTTTTTCTGTCTTCCTGTATAAATATTTGAATTTTTTCGTTACGGAGAATATTCTCTTTATATTGTAGAAGAAGTCCTGTTCGTATTATTACAGGAAAAAATGTTTCAGGGCCATTTCAGATCATTAATTGTAATGGAATTACAAATTTTCGTATTCTAAGCCAGTTAGTAACTTCAAAAATTTTTTTTCATCGATTCATACAATTTTTTGTATTCACAAGTTGCTTGCCTTTAATTGTTATTTTTAAAAATCGAAAACGACAAAAATTATTTTCCATTCCTAAAGCGGTCCAGCGAGTCCCTTAAACAATTTAAAAAATAAAATAAAAGTCGTTGCAATTTTTTTTCAGCAAAGTAAGAAACTTGGGAGGGAGGGGGGTACGGTTAACAAAATTGAAAAATTGAAATTGTTATTTGGTACCCTATCCCAGATTTGCTAATGATTTTGTCAATTAATTTTGAATACTTGTTCTGAACTGTTGTAAGGATTTATTTTTTCAAATTGATGTAGAGCTGTGAGGAAAAAATGCAATATTTTTTTCAGTTGTTCCATAGTCTTGAGTGAGTTCAAATTTACAATTTTTTTACCATTTTATATTTCTATTTTAGTAATACCTCGGACAAAAGTGAGTATAACGCATTACTGTCCCAACTATAAGACAGAATTCTCCTGGTTTGATGAAAATAAAAAATGTACAATTAAAGCTTATTGCAATGTGTGTAAAAAAAGCATTGACTTAAGTTCCATGAGTAAGAGAGCTCTAACAAGTCATGTAAAAGGTAGTAAGCACAATTTTAAATTGACATTCAAAAGGAAAGCTTAGTCGCGCTTCTTCTTAATCAAAATTCGACTATAGAAACAACAGCAGTAGTATCTGCTTCTATTTAAAAAGAACCAAGCGAAGGTAAACTCATTTTTAATTTTTTAGATAAGATAAAAACAATGGACGAAGTGAATGATAATTGATTTTTATATTTAACGTTAACTGATTATTCATTTTTAGGTTTCAATAGTGCTTCAAAGGACTCTGAGGCCGAAGCTCTACCATTCAGAATAAGACGTCAAAAGCTATGCTAAAGAATTTTTTGACAACTGATAAAGTAACGAGAGCTGAAATCTTGTGGTCTCTCACGGCAGTGTCAAAGCATTTTAGCTATCGCGGTGCTGCCGAAGCAGTAACTATGTTCCCCGACATGTTTCCGGATAGCGAAATAGCCGCGAAAATGAAGCTACACAAGATAAAATGTAATGCACCATTACATATGGTATCGGTCACCAGTTTCAAAAAGATTTGAAAGAATTTTTAAAAACATGCGGACATGTAATTGTGGACTTCGATGGAAACCTGAATAACATTTCTCAAAAACAGCAGACGGATTTAATTGTACGTTTCTGGAATAGCGTTTCGAATGAAGTCACAACTAGGTACTTTTCTTCAGTATTCCTCGACAGCACGGTTGCAACTAAATTGAAGGAAGGATTAACTGATGCAATTGGAGACAAGAATCTAAGTAAGCTTGTTCAGATTCCTATGGATGGCCCTTCTGTTAATATCCGCATGCTAGACGATTTAAAAAAAGATATTAGTGAAAAGTATCCTGATAATCCTATTCTACTAGATCTGGGCAGCTCTGCTCTTCATAATGTACACTATTCATTTAAAACTGGAATGAAGAAAATGGAATGGGAAATGGACAACTTTTTGAGTTGCCTATACCGATTATTTAAAAATAAACCTTCGCGGCGAGGAAATTATACTAAAATCACGAAGTCTGATATATTTCCACTGAAGTTTTTTGATATTAGGTGAGTGGAAAATATATTGGTTTCCTCAAGAGGATCTGCGATGTTGTCATCGTTGCGACTCCGGGTTAACCAGAAAAAAAATCCACTCAACAAACATCATACGAGTTTTCGAACAGTGTCAGAATTCGTAAAAGATCCACTTAGCCAGGCAAGGTTTTCATTTTTCAAATCCGTTGCATCTTTAGTGGAACCCTTTCTGATCGAATTGTAATCTGATGCTCCGCTGGCACCGTTTTTGTACCGAGATCTTACGCCCATGGTATCCACAATAATGGAACGTTTCGTTCAACCAAAAGTCTTAGAAGACGTTCTGACTGTTGCACAGGCCAACCTAGCGAATCGAAAGATCACATTATTATTATACCATTAAGGGCGTGTGACACGCATAAATACCTACCTTACCAACCTCACTTTTTCAATTTTCTGAATTTTTTTCTGAATCTAAGAACTTTTTTTCTAAATAAAATATCGGACTGAAACTTAGAATTGTTAGTATTGGTATTACCATGATGGAGTTGTTGTGGTTGCTCTGATTATACTTACACAAAAATAACAGTTTTTAATAACTAATTAAAACAAATTCCCACATGATGGATTAAAAATTTAATTTTGTTCTTTTGGACATTATTTTTAATTTAGTTCCAGGTAAAACAATTTTTCCTTTCATGTATCTCATTTCACTTCATGTCTAAGATAACCTCCAAAAATGTAATACATTTAATCATTACTATTTCCTATTACAGGCTAATTCTTTATACTCAAAATTATGGCTCAACAATCTTTTTCATTCAAGAATTTATATTTTTTTACATTTTTGCATATGAACGAGCAAACACAACAATCCCTACTTATCTTTGTTGTTTAACTCAGTCTGAACCTTTTTTAACCTGATTTTAATGGTAAGCTAATTTTTTATTTTTTAAAGCTTCTATTGTCTTGTTATACTAATTTATTATTATTGCTATTTATTTTGATTTATATTTTAGATCAATTTTAATCTGACGAGGAAACTGGTACATGTTTCGAAGCGTCATAAGTTTTAATTTCGTTTATGATCTTTACAGAAAAAATGTTGTGTCTTATATATTGACTTTTTATTTGTGATTTTTATTGCATTATCGATTTTATACCTGTGAATTTCTTTTACTTTGGATGTTATATTTGTGATTCTTTATATATGATTGAACATGAATTTTACCTGTCATTTTTTTTTTAAATCTGAAATGTGTTTTATTGTGTATCGAAAATTCGTTCGCGGGAAAAGTGTCGAGTGCCACGTCATAATGACGTTACAATTTAAAATTCGGGCCGTATTTTTCTAAACGCGAGTAAAGTTACGCGGATCGATATCGGGTACGAAGGCCCGGAATCAGAGGGGAGCAATCGTATAAGCTCGCCGCCGCTCGGAAAGAATCGGCTCGCGGGAGCTCCCTTCCGACGGGCCGCGACATGGGTCACTGGTGCAAGCAAACAAGTGGTCGGACTGTACACACGGAAGTGACAGGCATCGAACGAAAACGTTTTCGAACGCTAGGTCTAGCCTAAGTGCGTTTCCGACAGAACATAAAAGGGGTTTTTAATTTCCGTTTATTTACCAATAGAGGAAAGTGATGAATTGATTTAAGTGGAGATTGATATTTTTTTAAATTTTAATTTCATTAATTCAACTTAATTCAATTAATTAAATTTGGATTGGTAAAAATTAGTAATAGATTTTTCTTTTCTTTTTGAATCGATGAATATAATTAATTGTTCATTAAAGCCGGACAGTGTAGTTTGTTTGTTGATTTTTTTTCAACTGAAAAGGGGTGTACTTAATGAGCAATTAATTTTGTTTACCTTTCTAAAGGGGGAATTTATTTCTTTATTAATTTATTATTGTTTTCATTGAAAAAACTGGCCAAACAAGATAACAGTTGTTTATTAAACCTGGGTACGGAAAGAATCCGTGCTATTTTAAATGCACATTTCGTCAATAGTACCGGTACTCGCGAAGTGGTATTGGATAGGGCGATTCACTATTTTAGAAGGTTTGTGGGAGAGGCCGTATGGACGGCAGCAGATTAAGATACGTCAAATCAAGTGTCATTCGAATCGCATAGGCGTCGAATCGAACTTGATACTTGTGTGATGGCGGACGAGACATTTGTGTCAGGGGGAAATAGCACCCCTTCCACGGTTCGTAGAAGCGCATCTCTGAATGGGATCTCGGGATCCCACCCTCCACAAATCTAAAATAATTGTGCACCCTCGGAATCCGGATCATTTAGTAGGGGGATTTTTCGAACCCCAATTGCGCAAACTACTACAGTTACCACCAATACAAATACGACGGTTACTAGTAGAATAACAGACAATAGACCCACTATTACCCAGGCCTCAATTTTTAACCAAAGTACGGAAAATTTGGCGTGGCCAGCAATGTCACCCTTAAGACAGGGGGGTGAATGTTTTATGAATATAGAAAGGGTACCTTTTCATTCCGAATCACGGATGTTAGGTAGACCGCAATTACCGGAAGTTCAAAAGGTGAGTTAACGTTCCGACCAAAATTCCCAAAAGTGTATCAGTCTCAAAATTTTCAAGGGTTGTTAGAGAAGGGAATTTTATCTCTAAAATGCAACCAAGAAATTTAGGAATGGGTGGTATCGGGAGGGGTATACCGGTAACACAACCCCCCCTATCCTCCACGGCGTCTGTGGATACGGGTAGGCTTATAGATTATGAGGGCCCGGATCGATTATATTTGGAGGGTGGTATACATTTTCAACCCCCCCTCCAACCCCAAGTCTTAATAAGGCTCAATTTTTGCCGCAACCCGATCTAAATAATAGAACACGTGTGACACATTTTTCAAATTATATAGCGAATGAGGCGAGCCCGAGGCTTAATTAATCAGGAGATATTAGGGGCAACGAATACATTTTTTGCAAATAATTTAACATCGGGACAAACGGATCAAAGGAGTGGTTACGGTATACGAAATAAAACCTATGATGGGTTAAATAATCTCCATTCTGAATTTCGGGAAAATGAAGAGATTTTGGTTTTCAACCAAATGAACTCATGAGGTACGGTGCCTATCGGGATGACATTCGTAGAGAGGTTCCACAATGTAGTTTCTACGGTCAAACGCATTACCATCCCTCTTATCTAGGCCTAATGGCTGGTTCATACACCGAACAGCCTACTGCTTTCCGATTAGCCAGTACTCCCTATAGAAGAGGTAATAAAAGTCAATCGCAAATCGCAAAGCAATGGAATATTACGTTTACAGGGCGCGGTGATACTAGTGTGATCACACTCTTGGATAGAGTAGAGGATGGGCGGGCAATAGATTCGTTAAGTGAGGAAGAGGTTCTTATAGCAATGCCTGTCCTGTTAGATGGTATATCATTAGTATGGTTTAGGCATAATCGGTACCTGTAGAGGACTTGGCAAGATTTCAAATATGATTTTTGCAATAGGTTTGGAGATATCAATTATCAAAAGCGACTAGAGGAGCAAATAATCGCTCGTAGGCAGGGCCCGGTAGAATTCAGTGTGGATTACTTGACATATATGATGGGTCTGTACAGATTGTACCCACGTCCAATCCCACTAGAAGAACCACTAGATAGAGCCTATAGCAATATGCGCCGCCAAATCAGATGTGCGATTAGGCGCAGAGATTTTAGGTCTTATAATATTTAGCAGCCCTTGCCCAAGATTATGAGCGGTCAGCCGCTAGAGGCGATGAGGACATTTTACCCTCACCCCCCGAAGACTCTTTCCTTCCTGAGTACGCGTACAAGCCGAGAAAAAACCCGAATAAAGCCAAAAGTATCAAGACAAGAGAACTCAAATTCGAATTCTAAAAAAGAGATTTTGGACTCCGCAGATAAACAATCTACCGAGAATAACTCGAGCAGCATCACAAAGGAAGATAGGTATGTAAACTATAAATGCAGGAATTGCAAAAAGTTAGGCCATCCCTACTTTAAATGTCCTGAGGAAAAGCGAAAGTATTGTTATGGGTGCGGGGCAGAGCCGCAACGCTCCATTGAAAGTACAATTTCAGAATTCTGAGTACACTTTCCGAGTACAAACGCAATTTTCATTGTGGCAACACTGGAGTTGACCGAGCCTGGTGACACGTGCGTCGTCTCAAGTCGAGAGTCTGTATATGAATCATCTTAGTCCAACAACTCCAGCTTCGTTTAGTTTGCGCCAACAAAAATTGTTTTCTCTACCAAAAACATGCAGGGATTCTGCAAGTATTATGGATCCAACACATTCAGTTCCTAAAACATAAGACAGTTTGAAATAATCAACAATGGGTATGTTTTACTAATAGTCTATTGTTTTTGTTAAGAATAATCTAATATAAATAAACTTCAACGTATTATTTACGTAATGTGCACATAGATTTCACATTTATCTAAAAGTATTATAAATATAAGCAACTGTTCAGTTCTTTCGAAATATATTCAGAAGTACATGGCTTTTTCTGCCTTTTGCAAGAAGATTTTAGATCTTATAGTGTAAGTGAGTGCCAGTTACCAGTAGTGTCAATATTCTAAGGGAGCTCGTGGGGTGCCCCACTATGGGCGGTTTTGTTGAATTTTGTCTCAAAATCGTAGAACTTTTGACTAGAATGACCTAGAGCGACCATGTTTTTTTGTAATTAAAGATAAATCTTTAGTGAATATAGTAAATATATAGAGAAGGTGTAAAATGAATGTTGAAGTTAGATTTTTTGTTAAAAACTTCGTTTATGTCATACCACGGCGGTATAGGTATTATATTTTATGTTCCACATACGATTTTGAATTGACTTATGCATGCTGGTTCCAATTGCGGCCTGTACATAATGTAGAACTTCAGGATTCTGTCAAAAGGGCGATTGAACCTGCCATTTTAATCCTTTTGAAGGAAGGCATTATTTCTAACATCAAATTTTATCTGTCGGAGTATTCAAAGGTTTCTGGGGTCGCTGATTTTAAATCTGAAGTAAAAATGGCGAATCCAATATGCCGGATCATAATTGTATACATACAACTAATTTGACTAGAAACTGCTACACAGGAGATTTTAGGATATTATTGGTATTTATTTTTTCTAAAAATCGTTGGACCACAACATTATTCAACTTTAAACAAAATTATATTCAGAAGTAAACCATAGCAATTTTTTATTCGCCATTTGGAATTTTGACATTTTGATTTCGGATTTAAAATCGGCATCCCGAAAAATCCCCGTGTATCAATTTATAGTGAAATCGGTTTTATTTTTACAATTGTGATCCGTTATATTGGATTCCATTTTGAATTTGATATTTGGAGTTCAAATATGAAGTCAGCGACCTAAAAAACATTAGTGTAACGATTTTTAGTGAACTCGGCTTTAATTTTTACAATTATGATCCGCCATATTAGATTCGATATTTTAATTTTGATATTTTTAATTCGGATTTTAAATCAGGGACCCCAGTAGCCCTTGAATACTCCGAATGATGAAATTTGCTTTGATAAAAATAATACATGCCTTCAGGTGGTAATCTATAAACGAATTTTCAAGATCAACATTTGTACCCTTTCTCTATATTTTTCCTATATTCGCTAAGGATTTATCTTGGATTAAAAAAAAATTATCCTTCTGGGTCATTCATATCAAAAGTTATTCGATTTTGAGACAAAATTCAACAAAATCATCCATAGTGTGCCCTCAGGCATTTCCTTTTGGAATGAGAATATTTATTTTAATGACGTGTCTAGGTTCATCGGAATTTGGTGCACATAGACGCTTATTCTAAATATAAAATAAAACATTATCTGATACTTTGTAATACTTCTTTCAAGTGAACAAAATTTTATTTTATTCCTTTCCACATTTATCTGATAAATTGAAGATTAAAACCACTATTTTTTCGTTCGTATGTCTTCAAATTTTAGATATATATAATTAGGTGATGAATATTTCGAAAGATGCTGAATAAAAACATGATTTTTATTTTCAAAAAGGTTATTTTTGAAATTGCATGAATCTAATACGTTTATCATACGTCAGCAATAAAAAAAAAGGTAATGCACATTCAAGGGCGTTGTATAAACGAACTTGAAATGTTCGTAATTCCAAGGCGGGCCATATATAATTTCAATTTTAATTATTGGACTGAAAAAAGCTAAGGTGATCCAGGAGTCGTTAGATATCTATATGAAACCTCCAGGTAATGAGAAAATGAATATTTTATGTGGAAATATTAATTTTTCGAAAGTGATAAATGCGGTGACAGTAAATGAATAGCTAGTAAATAGCACAGGCGTTTTTCTATCCGGGGTGGCTGCTGGACCGAAAAATCGGGAAATGACTGAGAATTTTTTGTGTCCTTGAAATGGCAGGAACTTTTAAAGGTTTTAATTAAAAAAAAGGTTTTTAATTGTTTGAAAATTGGCCAATATGAAATATTTCAAATCTTTCTTACGTTGAATTAGTTTAAAAAAAACTAATCCTGTTCATTTGAAGGTCTTCAGATTTAACAAAAAAGTCACTAGGGAACAAAAATAATAATTTTTGAATTTCCTGGGATCCATTCATTAATATTTTTCAAGATTGCAGCTAAAAAATTACATTGTTAGTCCAGGTATTTAATAATAAAATGACCCCATCCCTTTCAAATCAGGCAGATTCTACACTTCAAGTCGCATAACAAAATAATACCAATTTTTCCTTTAAACTTAAATAGTTTTTCACCTACTTCAGATATTAAAATGTCCAGATTCTATTGGGGCTTAATGCCCTTTTCGCAATTCGCCGGAAAATTTCAACAAATTAAAAAAATGGTGGCGATTTGTTTGAAAATGTTATAAGGGACAAATCCTGTGAAATATATGCGGATTTTTGGGTCAGCATTTTTGTTGGTTGTATAAAATTTAATTTTCCCGTTTTTTTAGAAACAGCAGAGGACCTATTACTCAATTCTGATACGTTGCATCGATTGCGAAAAAAGTTCGAAAATTCAATTTTTACAAAAAAATATCCTGTCCACAAAAATGTCTTATCTCTCATAAAACTCACAGGATTTCTTGATCATGAAAGAAGAAATTCAATGAATAGCATAAGATGTAAGTGTGGGTTTTTCGTAAACAGACACTTGCTGTATTTTCAAACAAATCGCCGTCATTTTATTGATTTTAAACTTTTTCAAATACGTATCGCCTAATTTTCTCTAAAAACAATATATGATTGATCCTCCGCATAGCGCAATGTTTGAGCATCGATACTTTTGAAATTTTTTTCGCGATATAAGGTCAAATGAATCGCATTTATTATATTGAAGGGTTAAAAATTTCAAATCTTTGATGAGCCGGAAAAAATAGCAATAATTTTTGCATTTTTCAAGCTATTTGTCTATAGGCGATAAGTCGCTCAGCGGAGTTTTGCGGCCTTTGAAAGCAATTGATTCGCTTGGAAGTTTTGTTTGCAAAGTTTTCAAGGCTCACTGGTCAGGCATCAATTGCGTGAATTGCTCGGTTGGAAAGTAGTAATGTGTGGATGGGTATATAGGTATAGGGTAGATAGGTATATAGGTGTAAATGGCCTGGATTGATTACCGGAAAGCTTTTGATTCAACCTCCCATAGACTTATCATCTGTCTGTTGGAAAGCTTAAAAGTTCATCCACACATCGTGAGGTGCACAGAGAGATAGAGAGTCTCGGAAATATCTGAATAGATTTTTTTTGTTTTTAACCATTTTTGGAACAATTTCATTATTTTTTAAAGCTATGTGTTTGTTATAAAAAAATATTAATTGCACATCTACTCTGAGTATTTAATCAAAATGAACATGTAAACTTCTCCAAAAGGTATTTTTGTTGCAAAAGTAATTGTTTAAACAAATCTTTTTTTTATTAATTGAATGTTTATAGTCGCATCAACTGCCAGGGTCATTAGCTACTCTACTATAGGGTTACTTATAAACTGTAGGGTATCTGTGGGGTAGTATAGCAAGGGACAGAAGCGATGCTTTCTCAAAACACATTTAGCCTCGCTTTCTGCTTTGGAGATCGAACCCGGAACGGCAAGCAGGTTCGTCGCAGATACTTTGTTTCTCGCCAACAGATCGGAAGATCAAATCCATCGGATGAGACGTTTGTATCTGCATCGGAGAGTATCCTTTATGGATGTCATGTCCTGAATGCGTCTCTGTGGCACGCCCAGGTATGTATATGTCTCTCCAGCGCCAAGGTGTCGTATAGCGCTTCTGTTTGACGAGCTCAGGGTCTTCCGGGATGCCATTAAGTCTTCCTTTCTTCAAATAAACCTTGACGCATTTCTCTAACCCGAACTACATTCCAATCTCTTGAGTGTACTCTTTGACAATGACCAGAGCTAGATGTAGTTTCTTTTTATTAGTAGCAAAGATCTTAATATCACATATGTAAAATACATGAGTGACCTTATGCTTTCGATTTCCAGGTTTGCCGCAGAGGGACCCTTTCGAATGGCGAAGTGCGAGAGATAGTGGCAATAATGTGAGACAAAAGAGGAGAGGACTCATGATGTCGCCCTGAAACACACCTCTCTGAAAGGTGACATTGTTCGTTTTCACACGATTTTTTTCAGATGAGATAGTAAATCTGGTTTTCCAAAGCGGCATCAATGTCTCTATGCACCCCACGATGTGTGGATGAATCTTTAAGCTTTCCAACAGGCAGATGATAAGTCCCTGGACAATTGCCTGCGACTGGCTTTTAATCATTATAACCATGTGCAGCAGAAACCATCGGTACAGGGACCCTCTATCCGCAACCCGAGGACGCGCTCGGTGGCTTTGTCATAAGCTCTTTGGTTCGATTCCCAAGAAATCAAAACCGAAAAATAGTTAACAACATTGTTTCGTCTTTTTGCAAGCTTGGAGAAGACAGTTTAGTTGCCAACGATTCTGCTATAGCAACGTATGCTAGCATAGGCTTGGAAATTGTTGTATGAAGTTAACAAAACGATAATAACATTTTATTTGTTTAGACTCGACCATGTTATGAACTGTCTTGAGATCGACGCCTCCATTCCAAACCGCTCCACGTCGCACTTGGTCGCTATATAACTTCCGGCATCGATATTTGTTTTCAAAAGTTGCAGAACCTAAAAATGATGTAATTGTTTAAAAAGAGCCTCTAGGTAAGGCAAATGCACTAGTAATCGTCACCTTAAGCCAAATTGGAAATTAAAAATGCTTATAATTGTATTTAAAATACAATTCTTATTTTCACGAAGGGTTTAACCGATTAAAGCAGATATAGATAAACTCCATTTTGATCACTTCACATGATATTTGATTGGAGTCAATTTTTATTCACGATCAAAATTCAAATTATGCAAATGCGTTAGTAATCGTCAGGCATGTAACCAAGTATTAACACGACAAAAGTATACTAATTTGAGAAACGGATATTTAAACTTACCTAAAATCACATTTTTTATCATACGCGGCAAGAACGAGTCTTGTTATACAAAAAATATTGGGCCACCTGACGATAACTAATGCAGTGACGATTACCAGTGCATTTACCTTATTTTCGATACGCCTACAAAGATATTTTCTTTTTTTTTTATCGGACCCTCGGTTTGTTCAACATGCATTTCAAAATTTGAAATTAATAAAAAATGATTTAATTATTTGAAAAATGGTTTTAAAAAAGTGCCCCTGGATATTATGAAGACGAATGCAAAGGAATTTTCGATTTTTGGATCGGTCGCTTTGTATGTCTATGATTAATTAAAAATATTTAAAATCCATACATACAGGAATATTTGGGATCGCAAAAAATCTACTTTTGCTGGGATTTTGATAGGAAACTCCTATTTTTCATGAACGCTTACATTAACCGATTAAACTGATTAGACAATTAGACACGAAAGATCAGATTAATATTTTCTCGTTTTTCATAGCTACTACGTCGGGTATATGTGACTCAAATAAATTTTCCATACCAGACAGACATAATGGAAAGAAAGACAAACGTCTGTCTGGTATGGAAAATTTATGTGAGCTTTAGTTTATGAGTAAATTTGTTAAAAACAACTGGGCGTGTCTGGTACATGCCCTTCATTTTTTACCAAAGAAATTTCACAGAAATCGCATAACGACCGCGTTGACTTTTACATACATGTATCCTTTAATTAAAAATAATTTCTCATATATTTCTCACAAAGTAAAGGAAACTAATTTAAATACACTGAAATTCAGATTTAATAAGGCTGGGTTTACATCATTCCTAGAATTTAAATCCTTGGCATTTTGGTGATGCGAGGACCGCGGGACCGAGAGAGAGGCGGTGCTGAGTCAAGCGTGACTAACAGCATGAGGGCAGTACTCTCAATGCGTTAGTTACGTCTGCTGTTATGCGTCTGGATTTATGTTTAAGGCCACTGCAAGGTTTGCGCGAAACCGTACCCAATTTCAAGTTCCAGAGTACCATTCTTTTCAAAAATGTGCAAAACAGAAAAGCAGTGTTACCTTCGCTATATATTTAACGTTATAATTGCAGTATTTTCATTCTCAAATTATTTCAAAGAACAGAATATTATTTTTCCAACTGACCTGAATCACATCCATTTTTGGTAACACGTAAGCCGACACTTGCAATATGCGAAATGGTAAGGTAAGATATTCATATCCCTTTTAAGATTTGCATGGACTATCTGTAAAGTCAGAAAGCAATGAAGGAAAACATAAAACAATAATCATGTCGCTATAATTTAATATACCTCAAGGCTCTGCCACTTTCTTTTTTGAAAACTAGAATATATAATAACTTTCTCTAGGATTTATCTCCTACGAGACAAACATTTTATTGAATTTTGAGGTTATGACGCTCCAATTTTGAAATGTCAAAACATTAGTTTATACTTGACAACTATGTACAATCTACCAAGAAACTTTTTTAATTGTCGTTAACTAATAATAGGAACTAAGCCTTGGAAAGTACTCGGATCCGAGTCCCACTGGGAGCAACTGCCATCTAAAAAATGGCATCGGCTCCCAGTAGGACCGCAGTAAATCCCACTCATGGCCACGTCTCACAACCGTGAGACGGGTGGTCACAGGACACGACGAAATCACAACGACAGGCCGGCGGATCAATTTATCCGTGGGTAGGTTTTCGTAAAAGAAAGTTTACTTTGTGCCAAAATACTCAAAGAATAATACGAAAACGGCACTTTTGTTCATTGAATATCAAACATTATACCCATTTTTAGGGCGGGCTTCTCTTCAAAATAAATTATGCTAAAAACTGCACATTTTATATGTACAAAATGTGAGCGATTTTTGATAAATTTATCCATGGGTAGGTTTTCGTAAAAGAAAGTTCACTTTGTGCCCAAATACTCAAAGAATAATACGAAAATGGCAATTTTATTTATTGAATGTCAAACATTATACCCATTTTTAAGGCGGGCTTCTCTTCTAAATAAATTATGCTAAAAACTGCACATTTTATATGGACAAAATGTGAGCGATTTTTGATCAATTTATCCGTGGGTAGGTTTTCGTAAAAAAAAAAGTTTATTTTGTGCCAAAACACTCGAAGGATAATACAAAAATGGCACTTTTCTTTATTAAATGTCAGACATTAAACCCATTTTTAGGGCGGGCTTCTCTTCAAAATTAATTATGTTAAAAACTACACATTTTATATGGACAAAATGTGAGCAATTTTTGATCAATTTATCCGTGAATAGGTTTTCGCAAATAAAGTGTACTTTGTGCCAAAATACTCAAAGAATAATACGGAAATGACACTTTTGTTTATTGAATATCAAAAATTATGCCCATTTTTAAGGCGGACTTCTCTTCAAAATAAATTATGTTATGAACTACGCCTTTTATATGCACAAAATGTGAGCAATTTTTGATCAATTTATCCATGAATAGGATTTCGCAAGAGAAAGTTTACTTTGTGCCAAAATACTCAAAGAATAATACGGAAATGACACTTTTGTTTATTGTATGCCAAACATTATACCTATTTTTAAGGCGGGCTTCTCCTCAAAATAAATTATGTTAAGAACTATACATTTTATATGTACAAAATGTGAGCAATTTTTGATCAATTTATCCGTGAATAGGTTTTCGCAAAAGAAAGTTTACTTTGTGCCTAAATACTCAAGGAATAATACGGAAATGACACTTTTGTTTATTGAATGCCAAACATTATACACATTTTTAAGGCGGGCTTCTCTTCAAAATAAATTATGTTAAAAACTACACATTTTATATGTACAAAATGTGAACAATTTTTGATCAATTTATCCGTGAATAGGTTTTCGCAAAAGAATGTTTACTTTGTGCCAAAATACTCAAAGAATATTACGGAAATGACACTTTTGTTTATTGAATGCCAAACATTATACCCATTCTTAAAACGGGCTCCTCTTCCAAATAAATTATGCTAAAAACTAGACATTTTATATGTACAAAATGTGAGCGATTTTTGATCAATTTATCCGTGGGTAGGTTTTTGTAAAAGTAAGTTTATTTTGTGCCAAAATACTCAAAGAATAATACGAAAATGGCACTTTTTTTCATTGAATATTATACATTATACCCATTCTTGGGGCGGGCTTCTGTTCAAAATAAATTATGCTAAAAACAACACATTTTATATGTACAAAATGTGAGCGATTTTTGATAAATTTATCCGCGGGTAGGTTTTCGTGAAAGAAATCTTACTTTGTGCCAAAATACACAAAGAATAATACGAAAATGGCACTTTTGTTTATTGAATGTCAAACATTATAACCACTCTTAAGGCGGGCTCCTCTTCAAAATAAATTACGTTAAAAACTACACATTTCACATGTACAAAATGTGAGCGACTTTTGATCAATTTATCCGTGGGGAGGTTTCCGTGAAAGAAATCTTACTTTGTGCCGAAATACTCAAAGAATAATACGAAAATGGCACTTTTGTTCATTGAATGTCAAACATTATACACATTTTTAAGGCGGGCTTCTCTTTAAAATAAATTATGTTAAAAACTACACATTTTACATGTACAAAATGTGAGCGATTTTTGATCAATTTATCCGTGGGTAGGTTTTCGGAAAAGAAAGTTTACTTTGTGCCAAAATACTCAAAGAGTAATACGAAAATGGCACTTTTTTTATTGAATATCAAAAATTATCCCTATTTTTAAGGCAGGCTCCTTTTCAAAATAAATTATGTTAAAAAATATACATTTTATATTTACAAAATGTGAGCGATTTTTGATCTATTTATCCGAAGGTAGGTGTTCGTAAAAGAAAGTTTACTTTGTGCCAAAATACTCAAAGAATAATACGAAAATGGCACTTTTGTTCACTGAATATCATACATTATAACCATTCTTGGGGCGGGCTTCTATTCAAAATAAATTATGCTAAAAACTAGACATTTTATATGTACAAAATTTGAGCGATTTTTGATAAATTTATCCGCGGGTAGGTTTTCGTGAAAGAAACCTTACTTTGTACCAAAATACACAAAGAATAATACGAAAATGGCACTTTTGTTTATTGAATGTTAAACATTATACCAAATTCTTAAGGCGGGCTCCTCTTCAAAATAAATTACTTTAAAAACTATACATTTTATATTGACAAAATGTGAGCGATTTTTGATCAATTTACCCGTGGGTAAGTTTTCGTAAAAGAAAGTTTATTTTGTGTCAAAATTCTCAAAGAATAATACGAGAGTGACAGTTTTGTTTATTGAATGTCAAACATTATACCCATTTTTAAGGCGGGCTTCTCTTCAAAATAAATTATATTAAAAACTACACATTTTATATGGACAAAATGTGAGCGATTTTTGATCAATATATCCGTGGGTATGTTTTCGTAAAAGAAAGTATACTTTGTGCCAAAATACTCAAAGAATAATACGAAAATGGCACATTTTTTCATTGAATATCAAACATTATACACATTCTCGGGGCGGGCTTCTCTTCAAAATAAATTCTGCTAAAAACGACACATTTTATATGTACAAAATGTGAGCGATTTTTGATCAATTCATCCGTGGAAAGGATTTCTTAAAAGCAAGTTTACATTGTGCCAAAATACTCAAAGAATAATACGGAAATGGCACTTCTGTTTATAGAATGTCAAAAATTATACCCGTTTTTAAGGCGGGCTTCTCTTCAAAATAAATTATGCTAAAAAAGACACATTTTATATGTACAAAATGTGAGCGATTTTTGATCAATTTATCCGTGGTTAGGTTTTCGTAAAAGAAAGTTTATTTTGTGCTAAAATACTCAAAGAATAATACGAAAATGGCACTTTTGTTTATTGAATGTCAAACATTATACACATTTTTAAGGCGGGCTCCTCTTTAAAGTAAATTATGTTAAAAACTACACATTTTATATGTAAAAAAGTTGAGCGATTTTTGATCAATTTATCCGTGGGTAGGATTTCGTAAAAGAAGTGTACTTTGTGCCAAAATACTCAAAGAATAATACGAAAATGACACTTTTGTTTATTGAATGTCAAACATTATACCCGTTTTTAAGACGGGCTTCTCTTCAAAATGAATTATGTTAAAAACTACACATTTTATGTGGACAAAATGTGAGCGATTTTTGATCAATTTATCCGTGGGTAGGTTTTCGTAAAAGAAAGTTTACTTTGTGCCAAATTATTTTAGAATAATTATTTTTTGAAAACTTTTTACCAGTTTTCGGGTTAGGTTTGTTCTGACAGAATAAATATTTATAAGGTTTAGAGTAATGATATTATTTGAATGTGGAATCATTATAACTGTTTTGGAAAGGAATAAAATGCACTTATTGTTAATATAATTTTGATTTATCGTTTATAAAACGTCTGTAAGCTTATATTAAAATAAAACAATTGTAGCACTCCTAACCTTTATTGTTCCAGATGGGAGTTTATAAACGAAAGACTGAAAATGGTCAATGGACAGTTTCCCCATTGATAATTATTCAAATATGTCATTCATTATGTTATTTTTCATATTGGTGAGTCATTCTGCACTGTTAACAACAAATTTTCGTCCTACGTTTCAGAAGACAACTGAGAAGTGCACTGTTAAAAAAACAATTTTTCTTGAAATTTCAGCAGACATAATCCCTGAAATATGTTAATAATATGAAACGTAAATACATTCATTTCATTTTCATTATATTGTACTGATTTTTCTTCATAATTTGATTTTTATTCAATAATTATTAATTGAAATCGAAACGCGCCACATTATCAAACAAGGTAGGATAACTTGGCGCAGATGCACTTTTTGGAAAACACATTAATTAACTGTTTTAATGAACTTCAATTAAATTATCTCCTTGCATAGAGCATTGGTAAGATATTGGCGTAAACAAAATATATTTTATTAAAATATTTTACTTTATATTTGAATTTTAATCCTGCATTGTTCTTTATGTGTGCCGCATTCGGCGCCGCTCCCCTAATCGTGAAAAGTGGTAAAAATTCAAAATAAAAATAGAAGTCTAGACAATCTCAATCAGTTTTCTTGGTGAAAATGCTAATTTGTGCTAATAATTAAAAAAAAAAATCAGTGCAGATTTTCCTCTCTCGGATTCTCGAATACTCACTAAAAAAAAGATAAAGTAGAAAAAAGTATATTTTTCGATAAAAGAACAAAATTCTCGATCGTAAATAAAATTCCCGAGTTTATCCTGGCTAATAAAATTTCCGTTTTTTTTTCAATTTCCTGGTCCGCTAGACACCCCGTTAATATATTATGTCCATTAAAGACAATATTTAATACACTTCACTACAATTTTGTGTTCACTCAATGATGGCTTCTGTAAATAAAGTACGGAGAGAAAAAATGATTTAAGCATGCTAGGATGCCTCAAGAACATCTTTTAGACGTCCAAGAGACGTCCAGTATTATTTAATCTATCTCCTTACAATTACAAAAAAGTTAGTTTCAGATATAAATTTCTAAATCAATGTGATTCAAAATTTAAGAACCAACTTTCATTTTATTTTCCTATAAAAATGTAAAAATCTGAGGAAATACAAAAATTATTTTTCTAAAATGTTATGTAAAAACTTACCAAAAATAATGTTTAAAAAAATTCTGCTTTGAAAATATTCAGACTTAGTTTCGTAAACGTAAATTTTAGAAAATGCTTTAAGAATTCTCCGACATCAGCTTCCATTCCCTCGGAAAATAAGTATTTCTTTTTTTATAGCAGATATTTTTGTGAGTTTGACATTTTTCAGTAGAAGTTAAATTTATTTTGATACTTTGCACCAAAAATATACGGTATGTCAAAATAGACCAAAAGGATTGAATATTTTTTACCTGCGGCTTGTTCTTTGCGTGCTAAATGAGAATGGAGCAATAAAAGTCAGAAGTTTACTCTACCAACATTTTTATTTTCTTGAACAATTTTACACATTTTTACATATGGATAAAATAATTAAAAATTTAAGTTTTATGTGCTTTCTTGTATAATAAACTGAACTGAGATAAAAATTTGTATTACATGTCTCATCGAAATGCCCTTATTTTCTTATGTATTATAATATATATTATGTATACACCAAATTAAATGCGTTAAATAAAAATGTCCAGCTTCTTTACAGGCATTTCTTTTTAATTGATTTTAAAGAATTGGAAATCTTAGGCTTTTCGCAACTTTTTCTGATTTCCCAGTGCTATAATATACCGAATTTTCTATCAGGTCAGGTTTCCGTAAATATGTAAAGTTTCATTTTATATTTTTCGCAACTTTGTAGCACGTAAGCTCACCATTTTTCCAAAATGGTAAAAAGCAATACATTTTACAGAATATATTTTTATTTTATCTTTCAAAATAGTTTCCGAGAAATTTAAAAGGTTTTAAAAGTGGCATATATATGTAAAAATAAATAATCAAACATTTTTGTATTTCTCGTGAAAGTATAAATTGTTTCACTGATTTCCACGAAATTATTTTTCCTAATACATTTAATATACTTAAATGTTTTTAATGAATATACCGTTATTTCCATATTTTGCCAAATATTTCATATTTGCAGTCATATCATTAATTGACAGTTCTCGATTAACTTCTAGTATTAATAGTATTAGTATTAATATTCACACTTTCACCTCGTCCATGCACCTTTCTTTTTAGACGGTTAAGATTTGTATTATGATCACCTTTCGATATCATATTCCATCACTCTAGAACAATAAAGCATTCTATTAAAAAGGTGTAGTAAGCAGTGAAAATAAGTATTTATCAATTACAGGGTTCACAGCCGTTCAGTAGTTCAATTTTACATAAGAAATTGGATTTTTTGGATGAAAGGGGATACTCTAACAGTAGCGTCTTTTCTTTAGCAAGTTTTCTAGTCATTTTTTTTTGTAACATTTTTTTTATCTAGCCTTTAAAACACTGTTTTACAATTCGGCACTTTCTTCTGAAAAAATATACCCCTTAAAATTAGATTAACAACAGAATTTAAATATGATCTTGTTTGACTTTTAAAAAATGTATCTTTACCATCCTTTCCGACTAAAAATTCAATTATTCGGTTGAAAATTAATTTTTTTGTTAAAAATTCTTATTTGCTGGCTGAAAATTCAACTGTCTTTCTGATGCCTCTATTTAATGATGCTTTGCAAATTCCCAAGAATTATTAATTATATAAACAATTTGCATGAACAAATTCAGAGATTGGCTTTTTTTCAACGAAGGGGCTCAATTTTTGTTTACGAAATTTACCAAGAATGTCTTTGCGATGACTCTTTGCTATAACACTTTACAAATTGTTAACGATTATTAATTATTTAAACAGCTTATCGCAATAAAACTTGGTTTTCCCTTACATTTTATACCAAAATTCTGGACTTGAATGAGCTAAACATTTGCATTCCCGAAAAATAACTTTTATTAATTAGTTTCTTTATAACGTAATACAGAATTGTTTTAAAATTACTTTCAACTACTGGAAATTATTAGAAGATAGTTTCAGCGCAGACTTAAGACGTTCTTTAATAAATCTAAAAATCCTAAATAAAATGGTACTTCTGAAAAGTTAAAAAAATGTCAACTTTGTTATTAAGGGTAAATGGTAGTCTATGACGTAATCAAAATTTGACTTTGTAATGTTAATTTTGTCCGCCTTCTTATTTTTAAACTAAATAAGTTAGCGTGTCGAAATTTTGGGAGACGGAAGAAAATATATGAGCTGACATGTAGAAAAAAGTACCTTTTCAATGACAATAGTAACTCCAGAAATAAGCCGACTCTGTTACTATTGTCATCGAAATGGTACTTTTTTCTGCCACTTGTCCCGCTATGCTGGCCACAAATCCACACTGATTAAAGTCAGAAATATTCAAAATGATATTTCTTGCGTAAGAATAATTTTATCATAAACTTAATTGTTGCACTGCACTCGCATTAAAAAACTGCTCATTTGGAGACATGATACGGCAACCTATCTTCAATCGTTCTCAAGATAAAATTTTGCTAAAAAAATCACCATAAAAAGTAAATTATTGAATATTTCAGAATGTTGAAAACTGTATTGAATTAAAGAATGTTGAAAGAATATCTATGAATTTTTCCATATTTTTCCCAACGTCGACTTCTTTCTGGGAACAGGTAAAAGTGGACGCTTGAAAAAGGAGGCCTAAAACCCTGTTTTTTTGGTTGTTTTGCCCTCGAACTATTGACAACATTTTTTTAGGATAAAAGTGATCATATCGTGGATTTCGGAAGACATTAAGCTTTCAGATGCTTTTTATTAGACAATTCAGAGATTTTTTTGTGCGGTTTGCAATCAAAAGAAGTGAGGGGCCTCGACATTTAGCCCCGACTTTTTTTTAGTCCAATATTTTTCATAAGCTGGATTAGTCGTCCCGAATTTTCGGGACTATTATTTCATACCCTTTTTTAACTCCTCCAATTTTTCGGGACCACTAGACGCAGGTTTTTAGGTATCATTTAAAGACGTTAAAATAATTTATTTTGAATTTGAACTTTTATTTTTGAAATATTGAAATTGTTAATGC